>PNEQ01047922.1:0-32568 GCA_003012365.1 Medauroidea extradentata
GTTCGTAAGTGCAGTGGTTTCTGAGAAAATTGGAAAAAACCAGTTTTTGGCCGCCATTTTCCAATATGGCGGCTTTTCCCCAAAGAGTTAAGGAGCGGATTTTAGTTATGTTATTACCCACATTTTTCTGAACATTTTCCCATAAAAAACATTTGTGTTGCAATTATTCCCGTGCAAAACTGTATTTTTCTTCTACTAATACGGCTCTGCTTAGAGATTATTAGCAGCTTGTCTTGGTATATAGGTGTCACTTATTTGATTTTGCCAATCAGAACTAATTTGCTACCACACCACGTGTCTGTGATTAGAAGATAGAAATATAAGACATTGCTGAGCTATAATAAAATATGTATAATATTTAAATTATTTACGTAATATAATGTTTATCGGAGAATTTTTATATGCTTTATAATAAAATAAATATTGGTTCTATTATTTTCGATAATGACGGACCTAGAGTTAAAACTAAAGTTGTAAAAGATGTACAGTTATTGAGTTTAAGAGTATTCTTAAGTGAGATACGTGTGACAAGCCCTTAAAGTTAATAATTAATATCATAATTTAAATACATATGATTTTGTAGGACTATTGCAAGCTAAAACATCTAAGTTGTAAAAGTGTGTTACAAAATGAACGCAATGTAAAAACGTATTTTTTTCTCTCGGAGACCGAGCCAGCTGGTGTAGTGTCAACATGTTGCACTTGTATTAGCGAGGACCCGGGTTCGAATTCCTGCTCAGGCCATCCTGATTTCCTTGGTTTCCTAATTCGTCTCAGACGAACGCTGGGACGGTTTCTTAACATAGAGCATAGCCTAATTCTTTCCTAGTGCCTGCCCTAAAATAAATATGTCAATAATCGTTTATAATGACTAGGAAACGTGAAAATATTTCTACACAAGTTCTCTTCAGTGCTCGTGTGCACATCTGCAGCTCTGCTTTAGTGTCACTGGTGTCTTAACATTTTACTGCAGAACACAGCCGTGTGGTTTTATTGCAGTAACCTATTATTAGAGTAAATTATTTTAGGTGAAAATAATTCTGCACCAACTTATTTCACTGTCTTACGTGGACACCTTCAGCTCTGCTTCTTGTTCAATGATTGTATGTTTATAACTGTCAACATCTTGAGGTTCTGCCCTCATATCACAGACGTGTGGTACCGCAGTGACCTTGTTATGATTGGCACAGTCAAATGAGCCACGCCTCTGCTCTAATATGGTCTGCCAATAACCATCAAGCAAAATTGCAGAGGTGCGCACAAGGCATTAAAACAATAAATTTGTGCAGAAATCTTTTCGCGGAAATCAAGAGTCCCTAATAACGACATCGTCATCGACGAGCCATAAAATCCAATAAATAAACATTTGTTTTCCTCTCATAAAAGAATAAAAGAACGAACATCGCAAATCGCGGTAGAAATTTTGAAACTACTACCAAATTGAGGTGGAAGCCAGGACAAAATTATTTCATTCAATTATAATATTAATGTGATAAAGTAACAAGACATTTAAACACCACAACTGCTGCACCGTTTCTAACTGAACGAAACTTATTTGTACCCCTAGCAGTGATATTAAGTGGGGACAACACATTTACATGCAAACAACAACATATAAAAAATTTCAAAAATAATACCTTTAAGACAAATAGTAAATATCAAATTAATAGACAAGATTATTCACGTGTTATTCAAAACCATGAATTTATGTTTGCAGCTTGTGAGATGATAGCATGATTTTACCGATATGGTATTTTGAAAATGCAATCACTTAAAGAAACAACACAAGATTACTCGTATTAAATTTCCATTACCCGGCTTGAATTAGTAACGCAAGCAATTCACACCAAGCACAGTTCTTATTAAGCTGCACATGGACAATGTAAACAAGATTTAGATTTTACTTCTTCTGTGAAAATTTTCCCAAGAGCACAAGCGTTCATAAGTCATTGTGCTATTAGACAACATACACTGACATTAACAAATCTTTATTCATGTGGATTACTAAATTTTCAAAACACATTTACATTAGTGCAATGCAAGCCGAGCTCATAATTTTACTTTTTTTTATAGTTCACACAAGAGCACAAACGCTCGTAAATTATTATGCAAACAAGTAACATACACTGATATGAACAGATCTTTATTCATGAGCTTTGACCGAATAAAATTTTTAATACATTTATGTTTTCACCTTTGACAAAATCAACACGCCCATATTCAACATTAATATATGATTAATTTACAAAACGTGTTTGATGAATGACTAATGTTCAATGCGATACAAATTTCAATTTTATGTGTTGCATTCCTTATTTGACTCATTGCCTGTCAGAAAGGCTGAAAACTGATGGTCGTACCAGTTCATAAACATACCTCGTCCACGGCCTCGATTCATATACTCAAAAAGGGGCATTTCAAATCATCAATATTC
Source organism: Medauroidea extradentata (assembly GCA_003012365.1). Lineage (NCBI taxonomy): Eukaryota > Metazoa > Arthropoda > Insecta > Phasmatodea > Phasmatidae > Medauroidea > Medauroidea extradentata. The sequence continues at coordinate 2,435 of PNEQ01047922.1, forward strand.
AAATAAATAATTTCACCGTTGCTGCAGTGTCCACCATCATGCTGCGCGATTTTAGCGCATCTGACGCCACAGCAACGTGAAGCAAGAAAACCATCAAACTAGTTCATTTCAAAACAAACCCTACATCTTCACATCCTAAATTGTAACTTTTTTAAAGTCGCGGCCAAAACAAAATTTAGAATAAGCTTACAAAGCTAATGTGGCGTTTACGAGGAGACAACCACCTCTGCACTCCACGGAGAACAACTCCCCATCAAACCTGCCAGGAGCTCGTGTACTCGCATTAGAATGAGGAAGTCCACCTTCGACCAGAACCACAGAAGAAGTATGACCAGCCACAAGACACACCGATTCACCTGGCCAGGTCTCCTCGCTGCGCATGCTCCAGAAGGAATAAGGAGGGGAACAGAAGAACACAAGCGAAAAAAACGATAACGCAAAGATAACCGCTCGAGTCAGCAAGTGTAGAAAAGTGTGGAATAGCTGGACCACAGTTTCCTAGGCACCTACGGTGCAAATAAATGAACAGTAAGTGATAATTGACGCAATAAAACAGATACATTATTTGTTTACGTATGTTGGGTTGTCTTCAAAGCAATTTATTTGACCCTGAACAGCCAATACCAAATCCTACCTACGTAGCAGCAGGATGTACCATTGTGTGCCAGAAGGTAATGATTTGTTACTATTGAGAAACTTAGTACGATGGCATGCTGTTATGTGTGTTGAATATGGTAGAGTAGAATGATTCGAGCAAGTTATTATTGGTGAAAAGAATTATGCAACATTCGGTTTCAATTTCTTACTTTCATATCTGCAGCTCACACTGTAAAAAAAGTCGAGGTAAATTTACTATACATGTAATGGAAGCTAATTACCTCTACAAGTGAGGGAAGTCAAGGAAAGTTACTCAACTGGTAATGTAATTTGTCATCACATTTTGGCGCAAGCCCTCTAGGATAAAATGACATAACGCGCAAGCGAATCTTCCGAGTGGTTTGTGTGGCGAATACACTACCTTGCGGAAATCTCCACACATATTCGGAAATCAGATTTCCCTCTCAAGGTTGGGGAATATTACCGTACATATGATGAGTAACATTGCTAACTTTTTTTACGGTGAGCTTCGTAGATCCTGGAGGCGTGTATTTGTGCAGAGGCTTCGTTCATTTGACTGCACCAATGAGATTACAGCGAGACCACACGTCTGTGATTTGCCAAGACGTTGAGAGTTTAAAAAACAGCCAATCACTAACGATGAAGCAGAGCTGCAAATGTTCACATGAGGCATTGGAACAAAATGTTGCATAGTCCTTTTCACAAAAAAATCACCAGCTCTAAGAATGATTTGGCATGCACGTGTTACCTAGATTAACGCTGAAAATATTTACTGAAATTCGCGAGACTTTGATGGTCAATACAACAAAAATCAAGTCTAGAAAACTAATTTTGCCATCTTTTTGAGCGAATGTTTTATTATAATCAAGCTTTTGGTTATCGTAATCTTTGAGCTATATACAAAAGTACAAATTTACGTTTTATAAATAACTCACCAGCAATACTAAACAATAGCGACATGAATTCCTCACAAATCTGGCAAATACTACTTTTAGAGCTCCTCCATTTAGATTTTCAATGTTTACTATCAGATTCATTGATTCTTTGAAGACCATGCTCGTGTGTTCCGTTCTATGAATATTTCTCTTTCGACAACAGAAAATAATCGTCAAAAATAATCGCCAAGGGTTCTTTACCATCCTGCAAAATTTCGGCAACCATTGGAGCCACAATTTTATGTGTAAAAATGAGCGTTTCAGTGTTTTTCTAAAGTGAATGCGATATTCTCTAAATTCCTTTGTAGGTTGTGAGGAATCTGAGTGGATATCCAGTCAGCTCGACATGTCACTACCTGAAAGCCGACACCCTACGGACGCTGCTCTGTTAAGATGGCATATTTCAACCAATACGACAGTAAGAGGAAATAAGAAGACCTCTGGTATTAGACACTTCTATCTTACCTTAATATTTGGGAAATGGTTACAGCCCTTAAGGGCGCCGCCTACTAATAGTTTCAAATACGTTTTAGTGGGTTTTGCTCTGAGTGCCGCCGTGGCCAAACGTAAACATGCAAGTAGGCCGGCGTTACACCAGTACAGCAACACTCGTCTCTCTCAAACACAGTGCAATGAAGGCCAACTGGACGACGATATATGTAGAGCGCTCACTGTAGCGAGCCAACCTGGGTCTGTCTCATTATGGTCACCTAGAACACAAGATGGCCCGCCTACCACTCACCATGCCAGGGAGAAGATCGCATGTTCGAGTCCCTAGACGTGCCGCTCGCTGTTAGTCGACTACAACCTCACATCCTTCAGCATCATGAACAAGACGGGAACGTCAGCTCCTCTTAAGTCTGTAGATAATCCGTTGCGGTTCAACTTAGTTATATTCACTCTGTTAACACTGCTCCCCTCCGAACTATATAATATAGTCTCAATATTTAACTTTCGTATAAACTTGTAGAACCTTGCGTATTCAGTTATTTATTTATCCCTATAACTCTCCTCTGTAGCGAAGTCTCTAGTGTACGCCATTTTTAATGGCTCCCAACTGTTCGAAAATAAGTTTTCCGACGCAACTATTCTACATGCGTCCATCGTGACCATGTACAACACTTCGAACAATGATGTAATCTCATTAAGATATCGTGCTCATTAAAACACTTTTTCTAAGACCTCCAACATATCTAAATACGGCCTTTTAGAGCACCGTTCTTCAAAACATACCAATATACCACATGGATGTACGTGAAACCGTTGTCTGCGGTACTACCATAATCCAGGATACAAGCCTTGCTCCAGCTTCATGATGTGGGCCAGGTTGCGAGGTCCACGTCCTGTCCGTTACATGTCCCATCTCTGTACATTCTCACTGTTCGATGATTGTTTACGCTTCTTCACACTCGCCATTGTGTGAGCTACTTGTGATGACTGCTTAAATTGTTTTATGTTCCAATCTTTATTACGTAAAGCTTTTTTAATTCCTCTGTTGAAATACGTTTCGATGTGGGTAAATTTCGAAGTTTCGTAAACAAGTTGTCACGCCAACATGTCTGTTGTTTTTATTGCTTATGTTAGTAACACTACGAAGTACGCCTTTAGTAGCCATTCTCAACGCGTGTGTCCCATCGTGATGTAACAGCGTAGGCAATGGGGAAACTTAGAAACGTCCACTGAACTTTACTGCATACTTCCTACCAATAAAATGATATGGTCACCGCTTAGAATCCCATAGTAGAAATGTATTAGCGGGAATCTTGCACGATTCTTCAGCGCTTGGCTCGTTGTGGAGACGAGGCATTAATTTGATTCACGCTTCTAGGTCGCCCTTACTGCGCCGCCACTTGTATAGTTTCTAACACGCGGGTAGATGGCGCCCTTAAACTATCACATCCTCTTCGTACTGATGTCTTGAACGCTGAGGATCCTGTGTCGGGTGGTGTTAAATATTCTTGATTATCGTTGTTGGTCGTGGACGTATTATTATTTAAAACAAAAATGGTGAGAATGATGTGAAGTGAGTATGGAGCAGCGGGGTCCTGCGAAAATATCCGCCGGCCAGAATGGCAACGCTCGCCACGTTTCCTACGCAAGAAACTCGGCAGCGACGACACTAAATACTATACAGACAAATACTAGGCACGTCTTTGCTTATAACAAAGAGATATGTGTGAAATATTACCAAACGGTATGAAGTGAAACAATTAAATAAAACAATGTTATTGCATTTCTGTGAACACAACTGTTCTCTTTTTGTGTGTTTGGGGCACTGCAATTTTGTTTTAGTAATTTATTCTCGGTTGTAGCAACCAGAGATTAGAAAAACATACAGCTGGAGCCTGCAAATATCTTAGTGCGAAGGGTACTAGTCCTTGAGAAGCACGGTGGGAAGATTTCATCCACCATATTGGTAACTGAAAAATGTTTATTTGTAGCAACGTGCATAATTCAGCAGCGCCCAAACATAACCTCGTTTCTCAACACACTTAGAGCACGGACGTAGAAGAACAGGTCTGGAAACTCGCCTATCTTCCAATGTATTTTGCTTGACCCCCTTGTTGTTTGGCTGTAGTTCGTCAAATTACCGAGAATGTTGTACTTTTTGGCGCTGTAATCCGGGCGGTCGGAATCAAACTCCGCCCACTTTTTTCCATTGTTAAATTTATAAAGTAAATAAAGATTGCTGGATCCTTTTCTTAAATTTGTGAGCGAAGAAAGTATTTCGTAAATTGATAAAAAAAATACGTGTTGAAAAATTGTTCATCCTAGTGGAAAGGAAGTGGGTGGAGTTTGAGACCGACCGCCCTAACTTAAGCGCCAATAAAACACAATATTCTCGATAACTTGGTGAACTATGGCCAAACAACAAGTGGGTCAAATTTTCAGGCGAGTGTCCAGACCTGTTCTTCTACGACCGTGACTTAGAGGGACAGCTTATTGCACTTCGAAAAAACTCCGCCATATTTCTAACTGAATAAACAAAGTGGGCTTGGCCTCAAATGCTCAATCAGTACTTTTATCTCATCTCTGCGGTAGCAACGAAAACTGGTTATTCGCTGAGAAAATAAATTATTTTCTATATTGTTACGTTGACAGCGTACATCTTTAATGAATAAAATGTAATGTTCTGCTATCTGTTGGCTAGAGGTGAAAACACAATCAGTGTTCTCCTAGAGGGCCTATGGTAGAGTTTTCAGTCGCATTCAGGTTGGGAGCCGAGTGCTCGTTTTCAGGACATGGAGATTGTTTTTTTTGTTCGGGTTTTTAGTATTTTAGGTTAAAAGAGAATAAACATTTCTCCATGTCCTTAAAAATACCACTCAGCTTGCAAATCGCATGCGACTGAAAATTTAAGCAAAGGTCCCCACGGGGCTTATGATATAGTTTTCAGTCGCATTCGAGTTGGAAGCCGAATGGTCATTTTCAGAACATGGAGATTGTTTTATTGTTCGGCTTTTCTTTTAAGTGAAAGTAAAAAAAAAATGTTTCTCCATGTCCGAAAAAAAAACACCATTCGGCTTCCAATTCGCATGCGACTGAAATTTCAAGCATAGGTCCCCACGGCTGTACAAGCTGTCCAGTATGGGTTTATAATGTATTTGACCTCACCACTCATCGAAGCAGTATCGCTTGAGGCGACTGGTCCGTGTACTAGGCCACCGCGCGCCCTAGTTGTATTGTGGACTCAGGCACAGGTGAAGGGATTGAAGGAGTGAAAGGGGGAGGGGGTATGTCGCGCAGCAATCAAGCCAGTGTGCGAGTGCTGGGTCAGGTGTGTTGTTTCAGAAGCCCAGGTGTGGCTGGCAATATCCGTCATGCGAGCCTGAGCGTAATAACGGGGCCCCGCCAAAGCCGTCCTCTGTTAGCTTTATTACAATCCCGCAATTACTTCGACCTATCCTCACATACCCCTTCCACCCCTCCCTCTTTCCGCTCTTACCCTGGGGATAAATTCTCCCATTGGTCTGCCGCCTGGCGAGACTAACACTACGTTGGAATACTCCAGCCACGGCTCGGCATAGTTAGCGAGGTAACATTCCCTGCCAACCTGAGCTTTGTTGTAGGTACCGCAGGTTGGGTAGATATTCACATTCCTTATATACGTGTTTGACAAGGAACAATTTCCGTTACTAGCAGCGCTGGCATCATTAAGGCATTCGCTACTTGCAGTGTGTTTGCGTGAGTGAGGCAGGCGCCAAGGGCGATGTTGACTAGCTCATCTGTGGCAGTATCGCCTCTACCGCAAGACACTACAACAACGTGTCTTGGGCATCGTAGATCACTCGCCTGACTGTCACAGCGGTGACCCCATCTTTTTATTGGTTGAAAGTTTCATGCAAAGTTCATCGCATGTTTATATAATAGTTTAACACGAATCCTGTTAGTATATTTTCAAATACAACACGTTAAAAAAAAAGTTTTTTTTTTTTTTTGCCATTTAGAAGGGCTCCTAAATGAGTTTTCTAGCATTTCCGTTATTGGTTGAAGTGTATTTTCTTTAGTGCATTGACACAATGAGCACACGTGGAATAGTTTCGTAAAAGAAACGTATTTCCGAACTCACTGCAACGCATTTTAAGAACGTGGTAGGCGACACCCTTAAGGGGCTTATTACATGTTGGCGTTTGTATAAATAACTTCCTTTACAAAACCGAACATTTCTTCCATAAACGCCAGCGTGAAGTTGGCCCTTCATCGATACCAGCGCATCTAACTGTCCCTTGTTAAACTAATACAATCGAGCTTCGTTACATGTTGTTGATCTTAGTATCGGCACATAACATATTTGCTGTTCACGGCGCAGCTATGCTCGATTGGGATGGGGTAGGTTCTGTAATTAAGTAAATTAATTAAACTGAATTTTTTAATTTATTACTATTACTATCCCTACAAAACATTCTATATTAAACATACAAACCTTGCGACTTACACTCTTTAGATCAATATTTACCTATACATATTTACAGGTATCGATATTTACAGATATTATTTACAGGTAATCTCCCTAAAAGTCTAAATTACTACTCATAAATGTGTCTCTCTCAAATCAGTCATTCGATCTCATAAGTTTCTTTACAGAAATGTCTCACAATGTACAGCTACAGTCTAACCTGCTCGTCTGCCCTCACACTCACTCACACCACGCCAACAGTCCTACCTTCATCTACACTTACCGCACAGTCCCTCCTTGGTCCGCCGGTCTCGTCTCATCCCTCGCTGCCAAGTCCCTCGCCAACACTCACAGGCTAAACGCCACAATCACTCTGACATTGCTCACAGTGGTCCAGTACTTACAGTCGCCTGCGATGACACCCAGAATATGCTCATAGCTCTCCGAAAGTGCTGGTTGATGTAAGCCGAAATTTCCAGGTGTTGCAGTAACATTCAGTAAAGTCCGAGTTGAGTGCCTGTCAAGGATGACTGACAGGTACCCACCCATTCAGAAGGATCGCATTTGCTGATTGGCGGTAGGCGTTTCAGCTATGTTGCTGGCCAGCGAAGCCATTTTCTTACATGTGTGACTGAATTTACAGTTATGCCGGCTATTTCACTTCTGCATTCCTGGATATTATGTGATTTTGACCAGGAGAGTGATTAGGAAAGTATTTTATACAACATAAATTAACTTTTGGTGGTTAGTAACAAAAATTAATGAAGATATTGCAGATGTAACAATTTGTTCGTGCTTGATAATCTAATCCGTATACTGGGACGTAATACTGAATGTTGTTAAACGTCTTTAAATAGAACATTACTTATAAGAAAGTTTGCATAATTCAAAGTGGCGACGGCTGATTACACAGCCGATTGAAAGCCTGAGTTCACGGTAAGTCAAACAGTCGAGTTTAGAAGCTTGTAACATTTTATTGTCAACGACACAAAATGACCGTCTGTAGTCCGCGTACATCTGTTCGGAGAGCAAAATTCGTGGAAAATATTCCAGTAATAAATGCTTTAGAGTACGTTAGTATGAATAAGTCGTTGCAACAAAGTTCTTTAAAAAAGACATTTATGTTTTTTTAATGAAAATGCATAAATATATTGTTCCAAAAACACCTGTATACTAGGTTTTGAATAAGAAAAATAAACGTGAATCAAGTTTTAGTATTGAGAGTGAATTTATGAGTGAAAAAACGGAGGATTGTGTGTAGAGAAAAGAACAGCTGAAACAATTAAACACTAACAGATATTTAAAATGTGTTCGCCCATGGTGGTGTAAATAAAACAGACAAAATTACTTTTAATAATACTATGACGAACGTAATGAAGACAACACACATGTGCAAAATGAAACTTAGCATTGGCGCAGGATCAAAACAACAGAAACGAATACGAAATGAATGCATCACAATTTATGTGCACTAAATTGGACGACGTTAAGACCAGAAAAATGCGCGGGTTCACTGACCTGTAGGCTAGCCTGCAAAAATATTTGAGAACTGAAACAGAAGGCAGATACTCAATAGCTGCTTGCTGTTAATGTGATATAGGTCTGTATTAGTTACATTTCTATCATTAGCTCAGAGACTTCCAGAAGGTGTCAGATAAGTCAAAGGCCAATTATGAAAGTGACACAAACATACAGTTGTTGGAATTGTAGCTTGTGCCCAAATGAAAAAGAGAATTTTTCAGGTCTCTTAACTATAGCTTTTCTGTGATAGACGAACGTCTAAACTTAACGGGAATCTACACCTGTCATCAGGCTGAATAATTATCTATTTGTGATATGTTGCACATATAAAGCAGTTGTATATTTACCGCAAATCACTAATAGTCATTGTAAAGACAAATGATGGTTGTAAAACCATCCTTACGACTTCCCGAAAAACTAAGCAGGATTCGTACTTGGGTATATTCCACGACATAAATAATTTTAGAGTGTAAATTATAAATGATCTAAGTGACAAAAATATGCTTTAGAATAAAAGAAAAAAAACAGTGCTGCAAGAGTAAGCGTAGGCCTACATATCGGACGTGCAATCTTTCAACGATCATAAACACTACTAAGAAAATTATAGGAACTTAGCTCTTACAACAAAACATAGGCACTGACATATAGTTCATTTTGACGTAATTAACCAAATTCTATGTCTTTTAACCCTTAGATCATTTAGAATTCGCACTCTACAATTGTGTAATGCACGCTTTTATGTATAATACTTATTGAAATGTGAATTATATTTATAGGAGTTTCATTTAACAATTATGTAAAAAATGTGTAATATTGTTAGATATTATATGTACTGTACATAAATAATATAATCTGAGTTACAAGGCATCTTCAGTAAACGTTATGTTTCTTCTAGTTTTTATTACGCTTTCAAAAATAGTAGTTTTCCTTCTATGTGTAACAGATTTATAATAAAAATACTCCTATTAATATTTTTTCGTCTTTTTTTATATTGTTTCCTCTGCATGAGTACGTTTTATTTTCCAACGTCATTTAAGTTTACCTTTGCTACACGACGAGCGTGTATTTATATTGTATAGGTTTCGGTTTTAAATAATTGATTTTGCTACACAATATGCCTTTGTTTCTTGTGTATACTGATACAAATAACCATACCGTACATTTGATTTACGTTATTAGAGAACAATGTACTGTATGTACGTTCTGCTCATACAGGACGCTAAACTCATCAGTTAATTGCAATAAATTGCATAATTGAAGGGCTTGGTGGAAGAAGGGAATATCCCACATTTATAAAATTATGAGAAAAATAACAGTAAAAATTTATATGACTTATGATGATTCATGATTTTCAGCCGTATGTTACGAATGCACTCCAAGCCTTGAGAAGTTTGAAGAACGCTTTAAACATTTCCATTGTAAATAAATATGTATTGTTTTTTTTTTTTTTTTTGAGAAATTAACAACGTGGGATAGACCCTTCTTCCACCAAGGCCTTCAATTGCGTGTCAATATTTTGGGGGAACAATTAGCTCATGTAAAACAGCAACTAATATTGTGTGAACTCAGGCTCGAAAACGCACCGTTACTGTAGTGCAGGTCTCATGACCTACAGCACGTAGCGAGCGGGGTGTATCGTGCCCTTGTGGAATGCTTAATCGGAAACAGCACACCGTCCAATAAAATACGACTCGTCTGCTATGTAGCAGCCAATAATACCTACGATGATATTCCACAGCAACCCAGACCGCGAGCTATGCACTGTACTTTGTGCATTGTGAACTGTAGTGCAGTAACAGTGCATTTTAGGAGCTATGTTTCATGGAACATTTTATTACTCTAGAATGATTCTCAAAAATATTGGCGTGAGATTTTGCTGCGTCCTGTTTAATAGTACGTTGAAGGAAGAGGAAGGTGGACAGCCATTCACTTGGCCGTAAAACTTTTGTTAAATAGGTAGTTGGGAAACGCCCGCTACGATTATAAAGGTACGATACATTTTTCGGTAAAAAAAAAAATGTCCGTGGCGTGCATATTATACTCAATTGCATATAAGTTTGTTAAAATTTAATAGCTACTTATGGGCGATAGTTTTTTATATTTTGTACTTTTTGGCACAATGTAAGACAAACTTTGCAGTAAAAATGGTGAAATAGACATTTTTGGCTAACTTTAGAACTAAAAAATGGCTTGCATTGTGCCACATATAAAAATTATTGCCAATAAGTAGCTGTCAGATTTGACCTAACTTATATCAAACAAAGTATAATTACAGCTTGCGACGTAAATGTTCTTCATATTTTTGGCGTTTTAACCTCATTATGTGTGTACAGTTGTTGAAAATAATATAAATGTGTCCCCGTTTACTTTATAAAATGTATCTTGTAATACATGAAAACTTCGACAAAATTAGCCTAAATTTTGAATCGAAGTTCCTAACAAAGTATGTCCCCCGTTTTATGATAATACAAAACGTATTTAATTAAATATGATAAGTTACGTAATTCACTTTTTTCAACTCATAAACCAAATTTACATTGAAAACTCCGTACTTATGATAAATATTTACTCTGGAATTACCTACTCTGTATTTTGCCTTAATTTTACTGCTTTTAAAAATTATAAAGCCTTGCACGGGAAAAAATAGCTGCCGGTAGAGTAGCTGATTTCTCGTAACAATATGTTGAATCAAACCTCGACAAATAAAAGAATTCAAAATAAGTTTTATTAATTTCGTTTAATTGTGCTAACGAACCTAAAGCTGAAAATAATGGCATGTTGCCTTCACAGTATGCTGACCTTGCACGCGTTCAACCAGTACACGAATATCTAGCCCCCCAGGCAGAAGACAACGAGCATCCATGTTTAATTTATCACGGAGGTAAATTTTCGTATTCTTACTATACCAGTTTCGTGTGGCATTACCTTTTATTCACACTGACTACTATACACGGCCCATTGTTGTGATATTTGTATTGTTCGAGAATCTATCTTGGTGTGTGTTTGCTTAGCTTAATTATTCCTTTAGTTGCTGAGAATTTTGTTGTGCTTTCAAATATGTTGATACTATTCGAACTAATCGATACATTAATAACGTTCTAATTCTTCGGTAACAAGTCAGACAATTCACTGCTTACCATCGTACGTACATACTTATTTCCGTCGAGATACAGCAGCGTTTCGTATATGTCTGCTTGCGAAGTATAGGTAGGTATACGGCAAACTAAGTGAAAATCAGAGGGTCTGTTCTCTAATTCCACCTCTGGCCAAGATCGTCACCTGTGATTATCTTTCGAGAGTGACAGCAATTAAGATAGTCACTCGTGACTGAACCTCTCTTTGCCTGAATCTGGCCACACTAGGCTGTGCTGTGAAAATCTTCTTATATCTTACTCAATTATATTTTCTCGCTTTTCACAGTGTGTTCTGAATGAATAATTACTTAAATAAGAGTGCGTGGTAGATAAATTGACGCTGAAAACTTCAATTGATTTCTACGCTTTTTTCGAAGCCAATATAGATAAAATACTCAATGAGAATCCTAAATAATGGTATTTACCAACTTTATGAGTAAATATTAATCCAGAATTACTAATTCGTTACGCGTTATCTCTTGCGCCGCAGTTAAATGCACGAGGTTCCGGCATCAGAGGTTGTGCTTCAGAAGTTCATAACACTGGAAACAATTTTGTTTAAAACGTTGGCTAAAACTATTGTCTAGGATTGCCATTGTACAATTTTCGCAAAATAGCTTCAAGAAACCTACAGTTATAGGTTAATGCTTTTAGTGTTGAATTATGTACCACGCCTTCTTAAGTATGAAATTGTGAAAACAATAATCGTTCCTCTTTAAAATTCCGATTTAAAAAGTTATAACATCAATCTGTCGCTATCAGAAAGTAAGTGTACTGCGTTTACAAAAGAGATAACAGCTCTGATACTGGACAGTAAATAATGTTTGTACATATACAATCACAATTTTTTGAAACTCGTTTCCAAATATCTTTTTATAAGCTTACAAAGATATTGTAAACTTTGTAAGTATACAAATATGTATGTATATTTATAAATACTTTTGTTTATTTACAATAAGTCTGTTGTATATTTACAAATAAATTATTGTACACATTTTACGGCAATTATTTGAAGTGTCACAAGATTATTTTTGGCAACCAGTTTCCAAGAAATGTTTTTTGTAAAAGTACAGAACACTTTGTAAAATGTAACAAGAAGTTTACAGATATTTTCATTTACATCAAACATTCTGCTCTTAAAAATGTGTCCCACTAGTCTCCACAGATATCTGGATAATTTTAGACCACTTTAATGTCCTGCGACATTCATGTTTTAGTGCCTGGAATGATAAATGTTCTGACATTTGTTTACAAACTTTTTCTTGTAAACGTACGAATTTTTTTAGTGTCTACGTTTGTATCTGCGGCAAAGAGAAATCAGCACTCGTGTTGTATTGAATTTGTCGTTTTCGTCGGCAGTTGAAGTTAATTTACACAAAGCTTTAATTTACGAAATGTATTTACTACGTATAGAAGGAAAAACAAAATAGTATATTTCTGTCTCCTTCAGAGAAACATTTAAGTCGGGTTTGTTCTGCATCGAGGATGGTTAAAGAAAACAACTTAAATATTTCGACTATTTTCATTAAGTTCCTTCCGTAACAACACCCTTGGATGCGGTCTTTATATAAAAACTGTCACAGCGTCATTTTCAGTCAGAGAATACGAATTATTGTCGTAAAGATAGTTAATTACCCAGTAACTGTCTTTGTATAATGATCTTATGAAGGACTGAAGAAGTTACAGAATAGGCCCCCAGGCGTCTTTAATCCGAGCATGGTCAGTGGGCAATTGCTTTCACGATGCTCTAGACACACGTCCTGTTTCTGGTTGGACGCTACGAGCTGAGAGAGATTCCCTATTTGCCAGACCGAACTCTGGCATGCTCTTCTGCAGCTGGCTACCGGTATTAACAGAAGGGACTAAGCACGGGTACCAACAGCCCTCCGAAAGTGACAAAACCCTTGGACAATCGAAAACGAAGTCGTTAAAGACGAGTACACGCCACTTGACACACGGGCAGACACTGGGAAAGGAATATCCCATGGCTAGGGACCATGTTTTTCGCGAGAAGAATTTTGCCCCACTTTATTTCAGTGACTTACGTACACACCTGCAATTCTGCTTCATGGTTATTGGCAGCGTGTGTATATGAAGAGCCGTATCTCATTTGACTGAGCTAATTACAATAACATTCCTGCAGCACCAGACGTCTGTGATTTGCCAGTAGAATCCCAAGGCTCGTTAGAGTTAAAATATCCACTAACTGACCATGAAGAGAACAGCAGATGTGCACGTAAGGTATCGAAACAAAGTGAGGCAAAATTCTTTCGCGAAAAACTGGGGTCCCTGCCCATGGCCTTTGTTAAAGCCACATATCGATATTTACGCTCGATATATTTCGCAAGAACGTGGGAATCCGAGATCAGGATGGCCGGTGCCAGGAATCGAACCAACATCCTCGTGAATTCGAGTTAGACTAATGTTGCCGTTGCTCCACGTCGCTCGGTCTGTATGGTTATATTAAGGCCTTACACTCTCTTACGGTGACCGTCTGGGTGAACGCAATTTGCGCGTTCTAGGCTTAGAAGTGCGGACGCGATAAGGACGACACAGCACGCGCATCAAGCCTCCCCTTAGCCCCTAGGCGCAAGTCAATGAACTAGCATGCAGTCTTCTCACCTACAACTCACTTCTATAAGACATTCATTGGTGACGCTACTATTTTACTACGAAATATTAAATAAAAAGTGTATTGTATATGCTTATACTTTTTAAATTATTTCGCGCAAGGTTTTTATACCTTAACAGGACCATTCAAACATCAAATTCCGCCATTTTCAGCACCACGGAAATAAACGTTAGAGATTCATAAGAGTTCCTTAAATAGGTAAACACTCGTGTGTCGTTCTTCGAATGCTATTCCTAAGCAGACATAACTTATGCACTGTGAACAGATTTCAAAATATATTGTAACGGTCGAATCTCTACACACCGCTCGGCGGTCATCTCAAGGGGGATCAGTACCTGCCAATTTTGGAATAAAGCAACTTCTGCATTTAATTTGGTCTACACATTCTCTATAACGTTTAGTGCATCGACAAGGCAGAGTCAATAGTTCCTTACATTGTTTACAATTGGCATTGCTCGACTACTATTGCTTATATTATATACCTGTTACCTTACGTAGAAAAAAAAAAACTTTCTTCCTCCGAAAGGTTGCTATAGTCAAAAACTGATCAAAGTAGTGAAGGTGTGACATAGGGGTGCCCATCCCCCCCAATACCCAATGCTCAAATTCCCCCCCCCCCCAAAATATCCCCCTCCTCCAAAAAAAAATTCTTCAGTACTGACGAGATATTTAAGCTGCAGTTTCGTAAAAACAATCGTAAACAAAAACAACTGCTCTGGTTTATACAAGCCTACTTTGTAGGTAATGCCAAGATAGCACTTGTACAGTCATGAAAACATTTTCGTTTATTATTAACAATTTTTTCTTTAAAAAAATTCCCCCTCCCAAATTCTAAATGCGCAACTTGCGCAATGATCCCCACTTGTGGGCACCCCTGGTGTGACAGTTTGATAACTATTTTTACCATGTCAGACTGGAAATTTACATAAACCTTATTGTATGGAACTTACAGCGAAAATTAAATTATTCGAAGATAGCAGATACTTATCATCCTTAAAGATGCAGTCACCAGACCTCAGCATTGCCTACAGGAACAACAGCGAGATCATGAGAGCTGAGGTAGATAACGTTAAAAGTCAGTGGACGGTAGTCTACGTTTGAGGCACGGAAACGGGGAAGGAGATAAGTCGAATATATCACGTCCATCAAACACCTCATCGCCTCTAGGAGCGGTGTACTAAACTATAGCGTGCAGTGTTCTCGTAGAATCTGTTTTTCAATAGGACTTCCAGCGATGACCTTGTTATTTGATCTGTGTAAAGTATGTGGCAAAGTCCAGTGCAGGTTTCTATGATTTTGTTTTACGATTACGGTTGGTATATTCTCAACTACAGCGACGTGAAAATGTCATTTTCTGCACTCTTCAGGAGCTTGGAAATCATGTTTTTTTAACTATTGGAAGACATTTTTAAAACCGTAGGGACACAGTTTGAAGTGTGTCTCCTTTTCGTAGGTAAACGCATTGAAGAGATTTGTAGTAGTTAGCTATACAAGAGAAAAACACTTTTCATACCACTCTACAGTACGGCTCGAGCGCCCGGTCCGCTAAATCTTCACATAAGATAACATGGCATTTCCCCAAATAAAAAAAATTACGTCGCATAGTTTTAGCATAATGGATAGAGATGATGGTTTATCGCGGGAAAAGTTGACTGTTTGATGGATTTCAATACACGTCCATCTTACCAGAAGATTACTGGCTTTAGCTTGTACGTGGAGCTGTTGCCCTATTTGACTGAGCCAATAAGAATCCCGATATTGTAATATTTGATGTCTGCATACAGCTACGTTGTGTCAGTGTTTTCAAGGCTATCTTGGCACAAAACATTTTCGCGATATACCATCATCTCTAATAATCACCTATCAAAGTCACAAAATGGCAGTTGCGGTGCAGCCAAAATAATAAAAAATTATTAATTTACAGAAACAAGATAATTAGTATTGATACTTAGTGATGTGAGCTACTTCACGACACTTTTGTAAACACGAGGCGATACATTTTTGTACTTTTTTAAAAATTGATTAAAATGAGTAAATTTTTGCATAACTTTGACTTTCGGCTACTACTGAAATTTTCAAAACTAACTTTTGTCAAACATGTCATAAAATGCATTGATACACTGACATTCAGTTCCTGTAATTTTGAATTGATTAGTTAATCACTTATTTTTATTTTGGTTACACCGCAATGGCTATTTTGTGATATGATGAGTTATTATGCAAAAACTATGGGGCCTAATTATTTTTTTTATTCCTGACGTGTAAAAGTTGAACAGTGTTTGGCACAAATACAAAAAAAATTAAATTTTACGGGTCAAACGCCCTTAAGGGGAGTGAGAAGCTACAACATGATGCTATCCACCGACAACATTCACCATAATTCTCACATGCGACAGAAGTTGTTGCTCCAAGTGGATAAGAACAGATCGTCAAATTTGCACAGTTCACTTCCCTTGCTGAAATACAGGTTCACTTAAGTACATGAAACCAGCAAATACATCACTGCAAAAAAAAATATGTACGGATACGTAGAGAAAAAAAAATAGCAATGCATTGTAATAATTAAGGTGGGTAGCTCCATATTACGGATTATTAATACATTAAATTAAGTTAAGGAAAAATTACAGGATTGCTGCCACCTAGTTAGATAACTATGACCTTACCGAAGCTGGACTGATGAAGTACACGGCATCGACTAACGAGCACGCCTCCGCCGGGACACGAGCCCCGATTCCCGCAGAGCTGGATTGCTGTTGACCAGATGAGTGTTGGCGGGCGACAGATCTGTTTTACTGCGTAACAAGGTGTTATACCAACACGCTTGTCGACATTATTGCGGCTCTACGGACGGGGGTGGGGTGAGTTACTGTCTTTCTTAGTTTTACAAAGCTGGCCTAATTGCAGCTCGAACCTCTATCGTAGCCCAGCCTACTAGGCAATATCATAACGGTGTGAATCGAGGTAAGGTTACTACCGAATGTGAGCTTATTGTTCTACCGCTGCGACATTTCGCTCTGTCCTCTTTAATTTATCGCTTGTTTGTTCGTATAACATTATAGCCTCTTTGTAAGTAATATATTACATAAAATATGACTCTATTAAATTAATTTTGATTTATGGTGTAATTTAATATGCACCCAAGATTCCAAAGCTCCTCAGGTTTCATTTAACACAATATAATAAGTGCTACAGATTTAATGGTCAAACATCTGGACTGCGTACATAAAACTGTCAGAATATCTGCCGAGGTAAGCGCGTAGTTATTAAACTACGATGGACCTGCATGCATGATGAAACACGAAGCCCACTAAGAACCGTAATCACCATTTTCGATTACTGTATCGCGGGAAATCCGCACCGCAATGTGATACTTCGTAATCAAGGGGTGAGAATAGATGCGGTGAGGTGATGGGTACAACTAAACGTGTGTTCCTACACTGGGTTGTTGAAGATAACAGTGTAGGCCTACTGAATTGTATACACTGTATTGTTGACACTTAAATAAGTTTTACGTATCGTCGACAGCAAGATCATTTGGGACGTGTACATACAATTTACACACGGACAGGAACTGGGAGATTAATCGACCCTGGACTTTGTTAAGGAAACCATCCCAGATTTCACGAGTATCGATTTCGGGATACCGTATAAAACTGTAGTAAGGTTGGCCGGAGCCAGAATCGAATAAAGGTCCTGGCGAATGCAAGTGCAAAGTCACCGTCATTGTAATAAAGCTTCCTAAAAAAGAATAATATACATTCTTAACCCATATACAATATGGGACACTTGCCGTGTTTCAGCTTGTAAATAGAGTGAAGATGTTTTGGTCAGCACTCAACATCGTGGTCTTTAGCGCTGGTGAGGGGTGACATGATGTGAGTACATTCTAAAAAGTAATTTATATATTTACCATACATGCGTATAGGAGCGCCTAGAATGTAGGTCTGGTAGATTTGTTTCCCAGACATCCACGGCAGCATTCCCAAACTTTTTTTTCAAAATAGTCAATTGAAAACTAAAGTTACCACACTTGCATTATAACAATCGTAAAAGGTCGCCTATTCACTAGGCGGAAGTCATAGACGTAATTCGGGGGTGGCAAGGGGTGGCAGTTGCCACCCCAAAATTTTGTTTATAGATAAAATAAAATTTTATTTTTTAGCTTAGGAATGCAAATATACTTGTGCATTTTCAATTACACTGTTATTTTTTCAATTTAGCTAACGATGTATAATAATCAGTACAAAAGTGTATATACAATTTTGATGAAAGCTGTTCGATTCCGACCCCCCCCCCCCCACCATTTTTTCAAATCTTTTAAACTTGGTAATCGTTGACACCTCAATCAAAATGCTCAAATTACGCCCATGGCGGAAGTATGGTAACTGACCCATACTACGTATAGGTTAATTACTTCCTAAACATTTTAGGGAGTTTTTTTACAGCGAGAGCAGTGCCGGAATGAAGGGGCGGGTGAAACGGGAGATCTCCGAGGAAACCCGCCGACCAGCGGTTCTAAATTGAGCAAATAATCAGCATTGAAACTACACTGTTTCCTAAAAATGAATAGGAACGTTAGAATGCATGTATGGGAAACAATTTTACTATACTCCCTTCCTAACATTCCTGTACATCGGTATGATAAATTTACAAATAATTATTTACAGTGTTTTATCCAGCCTCGCTCGTTCTGTACGCTTTAAATGTTTACTTTAGGCAGCCACGCATATGGCGTTTGACCCGCATCAGCGTGTTAAAAAATAGTCACTGCGAGACTATAAAACCTTTCCACAGTGTGTTAATCAACGAAAAGCAAAAACCATACCAGACAATGGCAAAGCGTGGGACTTTCAAAACATCACTCATTCTATTTATATAATTAAAACACTACAACATCAAACAAAAGTGGATTTATCGAACGGCTGTATTTTAATGACTATTAAAATTAAGCTACTGTAGAACCATGTATAAAGCTTTGTACCATATATTTCATTGTAAAGTTATGCAATTACGTAATAGCACCTTGCGTATAGAAGCCACGTACCACTTGCTACGCGTGCCAGTGTCACCCTTGTCGTTCTTTTGTTTCCGGTTCTCTTATTTTGCATAAGCACAGTCTTAGAAGTACAGGTCTGGACACTCACCTACTCTCCAATGCTTTATCTTTGACCCTCTTATGACTGAACGAAACTGTTGGCGCCACTATCGCAGTGGGCCTGTTGTGAAGAGAAGTTCGTTATTTTAATCAAAACTCAAGTGTTTAAACATATTCTGGTTAAGTTTAAGTAAGTTTATAATATTTGTACTTTAAAAATATAATACATTTAATGTTGGAAAAATAATTACTAGCACGAGTGTGCTAGTGGCGCCACCAGTTTTCATTCATTTTTGCGGATAGTAAAGGAACTAAAATCAGTCATAAGGGGGTCAATATTTTATAACAGAGTCCAGACCTGAACTTCTAAGGCCATGTGCATAAGTCTCCAGGTAGACGACCTCTTTAAGGGATTTAAACCCTTGAGTCTCGGACTGACCAACATTTTTGCCGCAAATCCTACTAGAAATTATTTCCTGAAAATATATGCTTATATGCTTACACTGCGAAAAAACTAGATGTAAATTTACTTTATACGTCAAGGAAATAATAACAGTCACGTGTAAGGCAAAAGTAATTGTCAGGGGAATATGAAAAATTAATGACATTTAGCGTACTATCTCATGACATGAACAGGTAAAATATAAATTAAACGTTATCTACAGTTAAGCTAAATGTGAAGTACACATGCTTGATAAAGACCCGACCCGTAATTTCGAAAGGTTTTAAGGCACGTACGTTACCGAGAAAAGCAAGTGTACCAACTGTTTGAAACTTCAAAATGAAAGTGTTTATATAGTTTCAAGTATTTTGTATAATTTACCAGAAACGCACGATCATCAAGACACCTGTTTTTTACCAATTTAAATACAGGCTGTGCCGGGAGGAAAGGGCAATATAATTAGTAGTGGTCACGGTGATCAAAAAAGTTCATATGAACATGGGGTCAATATGGTACGGTTTTCGAGATAGCTCCATTTGAATGTAAACGTTGATAAGCTCTAAAATTACTGTTATTATGTTATTTACAGTTATGTTCCTCGTTGCAGACTTGAGTGACAGGTCATCACAATCAAGGATGCAAGGCATTGCCATGGGAACGTGTATACATACACAGCTAAATAACTAATTTGGGCTGTGAACTTGTACGTTGTGTTTGACATGACATGAAACTAAGTGGTTGTGTATTGCGATCTTGTTATTGCAGCAATAGAAAACAAACAAAACAAAAAAATATTCATGTGTTATCGTAAACTTTGACCTTATGGGGTAACTTTGTCCACTCAAAATTTTGGTTTATATGTCGTTCAGTGACGAAAGTTTCATGCATTAACTATGATGAAGTTAATTTTTAAGAATACTTGGCTCAGATTACATATTTATTTACCATAAAACCCAAAAACTGACTGGTCAAAGTAACACCGGTTTACGGTATTCGTTATGTATTACAATGCATTTGTAGGCGTATTTTTTCTACTCTCAATACTCATTAATCTGTATTTGCTCAGAGGTATGTGACGGAATATGGCTGTGTGTGGTCGGTATCAGTGAAGCTACCGTATCCTCCAGAAAACAAGCTCCTCTCACCCACGCGCGACATTTTATTTGCGCGGCACTCCAGCCTCGCGCGAGTGTTGACCCTAGCCTCATAACTTCCACTCCCACAACCCCCCTAACCTCACGTTTGTGAAGCACTCTGAGCAAACCTCTTCAACCCGGCCCGGCCGCAGCGGCGAGAGAGAGATTTATGGCTCGCCGCTTCATCTGATGGATTGCCGCCCCTCCTCCCGATTCCGGTCCTCCCTTCCCCTACCCCCCTCCGGCGATCACAGCCTTCACCTTCTCACCCTCCCTCCAGCCTTCACTGGACCGATCCGTCTAACCAATGACACGCCCGTTTTTAGACGAGCGTCTGCATCGCGTTAACAGCGCCACCTACCACGCGCTTCAAATTCGTCGTAGTTTGTCTGTAAACACGTTTTTTTTACGGAACTATTCCTCGTGTGCCCATTGTGCCAACGTATTAAAAGAAAACACGCTTCGAAAAAGGTCGGACTCTCATTAGGCGTATTTTTGCGGTTTAATAGATAATAGACTGGTTACAAGTGTTTCCCGTGAAACATTTACATTTACAAGGAAGCAAGAAAATGATTATTTGTTACCGAAATTGCCCGAGTCGGGCGGGAATTTCACAATTTATCTTCAAATAATTTTTTCATACGCTATTCTGAAAATAGCGCGCTACAGCGTGATTTATTTTACATTTTCGGGATAAATTAAAAATCCAGGTCTGTCTGTGCATTATACAGAAACGGAAATTACCCAACAACAGCATTTCCCTGAAAACAAGCCTAGTTACCTACCTCGCTACTCAGGTAGCTAAAATCTGTTAACGGCAGCAAACTAATTGCAGTGCGTTTGCAAACACTACTTCTACCGGAGTCGCGAAAATGCTCTTGTCCTGAAACGTGCTACCAATTCAACCACCAAAATACGCCAATTGTTACGAGACACAGTTACTAAGCTGTCCAGCATAGCCAAAAACCGCCTTTTCAGAGAGCCGTACTTCAACATGTACTAACCTGATATATGTAAAACTCAGATATAGACGTGCACTGCAATAACATTATTTGGTCACCGCATAATGTACCATAGTAAAAACTGTTCGGCGGAGACGTTGCAGCGCTTGGCTTGTTGTGGTGATGAGCATTTGATGAGCTCTTCCAAGTCGCTATTATATCTCTGTCACTAATCTCGAACGCGCAGGTAGGCGGCACCCTTAACTTTCCCGTTCTTCGGAAACACTCGGTAGGATTCGTTTACCCTCGGCGATTAGAGCAAAGGCAGCAACACATGTATTAACTTTTTATTGAAGTTTTTAGCAAAACCGTCCTTAGATTCAGCACACAGTATTATTTGACATTTGGAACTAACCAAAAATAACCAAGTGTCACAGGGAACGATGACCGGAAGGGGTACGTGGGACTCAATCGCCGAGAATGAACGAATGCCGCCGAGTATTTCCGAGGAGCGGGAAAGTTAACGAGATCCAGGCGCTCGTGAGATTTATGGCTCGCGGCTCCAGCTGATGGATTGCCACCCCTACTCTCGATCACAGTCCTCCCTCTCCAACTTCCCTACCCCTCCCTTGGATCGAAGCTACCACCCTCCCTCCCTCCACCCTAGACCGGGGTGTCTAGCCACTGACACACGTCCGTTATTAGCGCCCATACCACACACCACTCGTGGCGTTGATGAAGCTGCGCTGCAGAAAAAAACAACTATAATGTTACTGTAACCAATTATTCGCTGCTCGCGGTTAATTCTGAACCCTTTTTACAGCCTGTGTTCTGGTTGTTTCTTTTTTGCTCTGTGTTTATATACTTGCTCGGTATGATTAGGTCTCTGGACTATTATATGTTGATTTTGTATTCTGCACTGCTAATGCGCGTAATTGCTGTGTTTTGCCATTTAAATGCAAAATGAATTCTGCTCGCAACTATGAGAATTTGTTTCTTTTACGTTTAGCATAATATAAAATGTGGTCACGTTCGTGTCTACGCTATTGCTTTAACAATTCATCCGTATAACAATGGCGGCGCTTTATAAACACCGAACGTTATCTATTCAAAATAATGCATCGTTTGTCGTCTGTTAATTGAGCAGTTTTGAATTCAGCTTCCAGGAAAATAATTAATTAAATAGCACAAGTTTTATCTCTAAACAGGGGTGGTAACACTGAATTTTAAGCTGGCAGCAAATATGTAGTCCAGTTGTATGTTACAGCTGTTATTAGAAGTTTGCTGTGGATTTTAAATTAGTGAGGATTAGTTACCGTTTCTTTACTCGTGAGCAGTCACAATAGGCAACCTGCACATTTTTAGTTGGCACTTGTTTTTTTTAACCACTATAAGAAATAAATTTAGTTAGAAAGAATTGCGAATTAATCATAGTGTTCAATAAAGTTATGACCGAATGAATATGTTACGTTTTAATAGCCCACCAAAACGTGCCTGTTGCACCTGCTCACTCCGTGACGTCACTAGTCATTTCAACGGTCTTCAGCCTCGGACGCCATGTTTGCTTACACAGTCTGCGGCGGTGGTGCATTGTTTCATTAAGACTTCGCTCCCATGTTTCTGCTGTATCTGGGATGAGAATTTATTTAAAACTAAACGAGAACATATATCACCCATATGTTTAAAATTGCAATGATTGCTAGTTTCCCAAGACAAGAAATTGTATGTTTTCGACTAATAAGTCCATGAACTAAAATTTTGATACATAACTAACTAGAACTATAGTATTTACTGCCTTCAAAATATTCTCTAACATGTTTTAAAAAAGTTTGAAACAAAACTGCCAAACAGATTTGTGACGTCTACTCTCGTTTAGACTTAAAAGACAATTATCGCGAAAAGAGTATAAATAAAAGGGCATAAACTTAATGGAATGTTAAAACATAGAGTCGAGTATAGAGAAACAACAAATGTAATGCAGTCTGTCTTTCACATTGTTCTATATGGATAGCAATTTTAACCGAATTAGAGGTAATTTATTGGTAATTGGAGTTAAATTTAATATATTTTGAGAAAATTGCCTACATACAGTATTCAGACTTTTTGTCGTACTGCTGTACCAATTAGACGTCAAGCGGTGACTATCGAATGTGTATGCTTTCTGCAGCTAAATCCGAGGTATACACTATACAACTCTATCGTAATTTATTTTGTATTACAGCTATTAGTTAGTTGACTTGTAAAGGGCCTCATTGGCATCTCTAATTAAAAATATGTTTCAAATATAATAAAATAGTGGTCTTGTAAATAGTCCAGATAACGGTGTGAGTCATTCACTGGGGTAGAGGGCGACTTATATCTCGGAGAGAAGGTAAGTGTCGCCCCCGCACTATTGTCGTGGTGCTGCTGGTTGCTACAGAGGAACCCCCCCCCCCCAATCCTACGTGACGTCCTCTCCCTTCCCTCTGAGGGCTGGAGGCTGGGAACGCAGGACCGCCCCTACCTCCAAACTGCCAATCAGAGCTGTGCCCAATAAGTCATTAAGCTATAATAATAAGGGTATTTAGAGATAAGTAAGGGTAATTACATATGTAATATTAAATATAATGAAGATGTATTGTGTTA
Organism: Medauroidea extradentata; assembly: GCA_003012365.1. Lineage (NCBI taxonomy): Eukaryota > Metazoa > Arthropoda > Insecta > Phasmatodea > Phasmatidae > Medauroidea > Medauroidea extradentata. The sequence continues at coordinate 26,411 of PNEQ01047922.1, forward strand.
ATTTAATTTGTTACAAATTTAGGCATGATTGCAATACAGTTAACCCCTGCCCTGTGCCCACGGCGTGAAGTCCAACTTTAGTGTAAATTTTACGTTTCTAATTAATTTTGCGCTCTCTTTGCCACACGCAAAGAGGCAAGTTTCTCGTGCTTGTAAAATGAGACGAAAATACAGTTAAAATTTTTTTAGTTTAGAAAAGTCAAACTACAAGGAATTATAACGGAAAAAGAGTAGGCTGGTACATGGTCTATCGTTACAAGCTCTGTCTCAGGTGCGTTCAGATATATTCAATAGTCATTTTTAGCATACTATCCGAAGGAAATGATAGGCTTATGATATCACCTTCCTGTCTGTATGTGTATGTATGTATGTATGTATGTGTGTTTCCATGTGTGTGTCCCGTCCCTAAAAAACTTTTGAACCAGGGGACCGAATTTCATCCATGTACACATACTGTACGTTACTTAGTGTCCTGTCTTCATTTTTGTACATTTCGTTTATGCCATCTTTATATTTTATAAATGGCAGCCGTTTAATTTTTTTGCGATCAAGTTAGGTATCTAAGGAACCGTATTGTAGAATTTAATCAAACTTGGTAGTTTGTGTCTAGTAAAATAAACTTACTGTTATGTATTTCGTCCATGCAGTATACACAGTTTCAAAATGGCGACCATGTTCATATTTTAGCATAATATGTTATATCTAAGGGAAATTATTTTCAGAATTTAGTCAAACTATCTACACGTATAAAACATACAAAGCTGACTTACCTATTGTGTTTTTCGTTCAACTTGTGTTCATATTTTCATATTGGAGGCCATTTTTTAAATATTTAGCGTAGTTTGTTATATCTTAGGAAATAATCCATTAAACTTAGTACGCTATACCACATACTAAACTGACTCTGCTTTTGCGTATTTCGCTCAAACTTTGTTCATGATTTCAGATGGTGGCTATTGTATTTTTAGCATAATATGATATATTTTTGGTAATATTTTTCAGAATTTGATATAACTTGGTACACATATACTGCATACAAAGCTGACTTAACTCTGGTGTATTTTGTTAATATTGTGTTATTTTTTATTGGCGGCCATTGTTATATTTTTATCATAGTGTGACATCTGAGGAAGCATGCGCATTTGACTTTTGTGTGTTTTGTTCATCCTGCGTTCATATTTTCATAGGATGGTCAGTTATATATAGGGACCCTTGTTTTTCGCTTTGTTCCAGTGACTTACGTGTAGATCTGCAGTTCTGCTTCGTGGTCAATGATTGGATATTTTTAATGTCACGAGCCTTGGGATTCTACCGACAAATCACAGACGTGTGGTGTTGCAGGAACGTTATTGTAATTGGCTCAGTCAAATAAGATACGGCTCTTCACACATACACGCTGCCAATAACCATGGAGCAAAATTACAGATGTGCACGTAAGGCACTGAAACAAACTGGGGCGAAATTCTTTTCGCAAAAAACAAGGGTCCCTACTTATATATTGTCAGCACAATACAACCTATACAAAGAAATTTTTTCGCTAATTTCATCAAACTTGATACACATATACTACACGCAAAGCTGACTTGACTTTTGGGTATTACGTTTATTGTGCTCAAATTTTCATAATGGCGGCAATTTTTATATGTTTAGCATAATATGATATATCTCAGGAAACACTTTTCCGACTTTCGTTAAACTTGGTACACACATACTACATAGTAAGTTGACTTTTATGTATGTCGCTCATTATTTTGTCATGTTTTAACGGCGACATTTTTTTCTAATTGTTAGTATAATACGACATATTTCAGGAAATATGTTTCTTAATTTCATCAAATTTTGTGTTTATACTTGCATAAATGCAGCCATGTTTAGTTTTTTTAGCATAGTTTGACATACCCGAGGAAATATTTTTTTAGATTTTTTTTTTCTTGGTAAGTAGAGATGAATTTAATTTTTTTCTTCTGTTCTCTTTTTATTCATATTTTCAAAACGTCAGTTATTTTTTTTATATTTAATATAATTAGAAATATCAGAGGAAATATTTATTAGGAATTTTATTAAACTAAATACATGTATACTAGGTACTTCATTTTTGCATATTTCATTCATCCTGTGTTTATATCTTCATAAAGGTGGCCATTTTGTTATTAGCTTGATATTATAATTCTCAGGAAAAAACTCTTCTGAATATCTTTAAATTGGGTGCATTACTTAGTTGTCTTGAGCTTTGCTTATTTCGTTTATCTTATAGCAATATTTTGAAAATAGTGGTAATTTTTTATTGTTAGCATAAAGTGACAACTCAGATTTTTTTTTTTCAAATGTCGGCCATTTGACCATTGAATGATTACGGGAGATACAACTTATAAGGAAAAAAATTCTCATCTAGTACTTAGTAAATTAATTCGACATGACGTATCTGAATAACAATTTTTCTTTATTTTAACAAACTCGGTACACATGTACTTCGAAGTAAAGTGACATGTCTTGTATGTTTGTTTTTCACGTTGTTAACAGTTACAAAGTGGCATCATTTGAGACATAAGATTATCACATGAGATATCTAAACACTACTTAACCAGAATTTGAACTAACTCCATAGGAATGTTAAGTACAAAATACAGCGACTTATGTATTTTATTCACAAATAATTAAATGTTTAAAAAATGTTGTCTTTGGACATTTTTAATAGTATGAAATACTTCAGGACCATTTTCCATAGTTTCTTCAGACTCTGTAGACATTTTGTACTAAGTGGCATGATTTTAAAAAGTTGTTGGGCTATGTTATGTTTCGTAATATATACCACCCATAGATTTCACGATACGAACATATAATTTCTGATACATACATGTCAGAAATGCAGGACACACAGAATATGTATTCAATATTTCAACTTAACTATCAAAAGTTTGTATTGTTATATGCCTAACGTATTATAATACTGCACGAGAATAATATAAATTATTATAATTAAAAATTTCTAGTTGTACGTAAACGATTTGGACTTTTAGGTTTAATTGACACACACTTTGTGGATAGTAGGCTTATCAGCTATGCTGGTTAACCTCTTGTTATATTTTTCTTATAATTTCATTTTTTTTTCTCGGCACAACTCATCCGTCCATCTTTACTTGACATCCCCAACGCTTATTACTCACTCCTGTTCCTCAGCGTGTCTCGACGACTCCAAGCGGGCACTGTGCATTAATATTGAATATCAATTGGTGTGCTGTATAAATGATGATTTATTTTAACTTTATTACGTATTTTATCACTTTACATAATATTTCCTTAAGAATTCTGTTTTTAATAGTTTTCTTTAGTATTTTGCATTATTTTCGTGTAAAACAGTTTTAATTAATTTTCTGCAAATATATATTCTTTTTCGTTACAAACTTTTATTAGTTTTCAACTGATGAACGAATTACCTTCTCATCGCGAATAAGGAATACAACACATTAATTGATTTCCGCGTGTTCAATTTAATAACATTTTATAAAAACGTATCTACAAAGTAATACTTCCCTCTTAGACCTTGTTAAAACTTATCAAAAATATACTATTAACTTTTATTATAAACTAGCAGTCCCCCGCGGCTTTGCTCGCAAGTATTATTCGTAACTGATAATATTTACTTTAATTAAAAAACCTCTTTGTACACAAGATTGGTACTTCAGTCATCAAGTGTTAGAATGTCCAAGCGGCTAGTTGAACTAACTCTGCAGCAGGATAAGTAGCTATAGCTGTCGACGCGAAAAGCAGTCTTAAGTTTGTCCCTGCCACTAACAGCGACTTCGCCTGGGCCTTATTTATAACCCTACCAATTTGACGTTGTGGGGTAATTACAGACACCTAAGGTAAGAGGTTAATCGAATGAGAAACATCTGTTTACCCTGTGCGCAACCATTGGTGACGGTGCCCTCAATTATATATTTTCAAAATATTCACTTGCCATTTCAAAGTTTCAGTGAGTAAAGGTTTCACGGAAACGTATTTGGTGCCCCAAACTTGAGATTAGTGAGATGATATGTCGTCGGTTTACTGCCAAAAGTTACAATGTTAAAATGAGATAAAATTATAAAAATGTTGTGGGAATATGTATATGTTGTTCACGAATAATTGCCCAAGTTTAAAGTCTATTCGTCGTTTCGTACTGTTGTGTCACAGTATAGTAACATACCACTTTTTTGTTAATATCTACAATTTAATACTGTTTTTAAACGATATAGCATTTATGACTTAATCACTTTTGGCAGTATACCGACGATATGACAGCTGATATTGTAGAGGAACCTAAATGGAAAGCGAACTGCCCTTTTAAAGACTACATGTAAATTGCACTAATTCGATCTGCTTTGTGGTTTTTGTGTGTCAGAATTGAACATTCGCACGCGGCTTTTAACGGAATTCGAGCCCAGAACCTCCCGGAATTTAGACCTGAGTGACAAATATCTGCGTCACGTAACGTCGAAATAATTCATGAAAATAAAATTTATTGAAAAAAAAAATAAAATAAAATATCTGTGTCCTGGGCTCATAGAGGTTGTACAACAACACGTCTCGATAGGTTACTGTAGTGAAACTCCTGTATAAGTTGTTTCTAGCTGCTCGTTCCTGCTTTTCGGATCGTCTGCCTTGATTATAGACAAAATAAAGTTTTATTCTTAGTAATCACGTTTCTTATAAACAAAAAATTTACATACATATTTTTTTTAAATATTTACGTAAGCGTCACTCTGACGCGAACAACACCTCAACATCGCTACTTTTTAGATGTATATCGTGAGTTGATGGAATACAAATTTTGTGCTTTTTCACCCTTTTGGGTGTCGAATTTCGAAATATTTTAATATTACATCTTAGCCATTTGTATAAGTATCCAATTGAAGTGTAAATCACATCGCTAGCCCGTTCAGTCGAATAAAAATCGATCATTCACTAAAAAATCACATATCACCCCTGCACAGTATTGAGAAATCGAATTTCGAAAAATCTGAAAACTATTTTGCGGTAATTTCTGTAATCATCATCCTGAAGCAAAAATTAATTCTATATCTCGACGGGTTCGATAGATATCGAGGATTTATCTAAAACACGTTCAAGGTCTTTTCACCACTTAAGAGAGTAAATTTCGAAAAACCCTTGAATTACGTTTTAGAATTCTTTATTGGTATCTCGTGGACGTAAAAAACACAACATTAGCCCGCTGAGTTCAAGATATATCGACGATTAATTGAAAACGCTTTTCACCACTTTTCACCCCTTTTCACGTCCTTAGGTGACGAATTTCGAAAATTCCTGAAATTACTTTTTAGGGATTTAAGTAAGCATCAATCCTAAACAAAATTCACGTCTCTATATAAAAAAACTATGGGATCGATATATATCGAATGTGAGTCGAAAACTCATATTACCCCTTTTTTAACCAGTTTAGGGCCGAATTCAGAAAATATATTTTAAATGGTACTTGGGATATTTACAAAAGCACCAATTTAAAGCAAAGAGTACTTCGATATCTCGATTGATTCGATAGATATGAAAGGATAATCGAAAACACATTTCACGTATTGTCACCCCTTTAAATAAAGAATTTCGAAACATCTTTGAGTCATTTCATAGACATTAGTAAAAGTAACCAATTAAAGTTAAAATCACGACGATAGCCAATTGTGTTTCAAAGATATAGACGATTCATTAAAAACACATTTTGCCCCTTTTTACTGCCTGGGGATCGAATTTCAAAAAAACCTAAAACTACTTTTTGGGTATTTACGTAAGCAATATTTTGAATTGAATATCAACTCTCTATCCCGAAGGGTTCGATAGATATCGATAGTTAATTGGAAACACATTTAAGGTCTTTTCACCCCCTTAAATGTTGAACTTCGAAAAATCCTTTAATTAGCTAATATGCATTTTTACGAGTGTCCTATTAAAGTAAAAATCATCATGGTTGGCCGTCGGGTTCGAGCTCTATCGACGTTTCTTCGGAAACACATTTCACCCCTTTTCACCCCCTTAGAGGTCGAATTTCGAAAAATCCCTTCTTAGTGCTCGCCTACGACCTGAAGGGAACCCCCACAAAAAATTTCACGATTCTAGGTCCAGTGGTTTGGGCTGCAGTTTGATATGTCAGTCAGTCAATCAGTCAG
>PNEQ01047923.1:0-23143 GCA_003012365.1 Medauroidea extradentata
TACAAGTACATTTAGTTTTTTTTTTTTTTTTTTTTTTTTTTGCGGTATCTAAACTCTTTGCAGATTGACAGCTTTGTAGTAGTATGCCGTTTGCATCATAATAAACTCCAATTTTTGTGATCAATAGCCAAAAGTTGAACTATTGTGTCAATGTCTCATATACTTCATTTATTGATTTTTCAGTTGCGCTGAGTGTCTATTTCACGATATATTGACGAAATAGATTCTTGAGTTTTACAGTTGCTGCTTACTGCATAGATTTCAAAACAAATATTGTATGTTGCTTTCAGAAGTTTCAGAATCATGGATTGAAAGGTGAAAGATTTCTGGAACACTGTGTGTTTAGGTTTCATAATATTTTTATTAAAAAAAAAGAGCTTTTTTTATTTTTGGTAGGTAACTGAAGTTTAATTTTGAATTTTTTGAAAGTTGTAAATATTAATCAGTTTAAATAATACATTTATATGTAGAGCACACTTTTTTAGAGCAGTGATAATTTCTTTTGTGGGCTTACATAAATTTTTTTCTGTAATATAAATATGTTTGATTGTAAAACAAATAAAAAAAAAATATTCGGCTGCTTTGAAATTTCAACTGCACAGGCAGATTGATAAACTACAGCGAGTGTTAAAACTTTCTTCAGGGATTATCATATACTGTAAGTGCTTTGTTTGTATACAAGCTCTTTTTTCATGAGTATGGAGGAGGGGAAACTTATAAACATATTTTTAATACAGTTAAATTATGCCTGAATTCAGAGAAAATATCTGAGTTCATTACAGACATTTTGGAGATTGTAATGTGTAGACATTTCAGAAAGCTTCGCATTATGTGGTTGACAAAATTTTTATGAAGTAGAAATTTATAGACTTGATAGTTTTGCAGTTGATTATAATATTGTTGTAAGATACAATTTAATGTATTTTATTTAAGTTGGTAGCTTTTCCAATTTGTGATGTGTTACAAAAGCTTAGGTGGAAGTGGGTATTGAATAGTGTTTTTTCCTTTCTTTGTGACTAACAATAGTGTACTAACATTGCAGGCAGGTAACGTAGACAGGTTCAATAAAAAAGATAGCTTGAAAGGGCCGCTGTCGCGCCAGATATCAGTGCGCTTGTCGCAGCGCAAGACCGCGCAAAGCTCCTCCAGTAGATGGCGCTCGGCCACACGCCGGGTGCGAGTATGTACTTCCAGAACTATTAGCTGCATGTTGATGTTGTGTTTCTTTTCGTACTTACAGTGTTGCTTTTTCTTTTTCGCTTGTTGTTGTAAAGATTTTTGGCATGTTCGTGTTCAAACCTGAAGCAGCTTGCATTATGAAATAGGTTAGTCATCAAATGATTCCTTATACAGTTTATCACATTGTAAATTACCCAAAAAATTTTTTTTTCCAAATTTAAAAATACTTAGTTTTGATGTTGCTGTGGTTTTGTATATCACATGTATTCTCTGGAAGACATGTGAGAATCACTTTAACTTGTATATTGTTAAGTATAGAATATTTTGTTTTCATAATTGACCTGACATTTTTATTTTATGGAGATATGGTATCATCCAGGTCTTTTCCTCATCTCAATACAAGGATTGGTTATTGGATAACTAATATTTCACTAATGTAATTTAAAATATAAATCCCTTAACTTGCTCTCGCCAGGAATCCCAGGCAGGCAACATTGCATGTTGATTTGTAAGTTTGTCAGAGAAGGATAATCAACCAAGCATCATTAATATGTAGTTCTTATTCTGAATTCACCAAATTCAATAAATACATCCATATGTTTACTATAGAGTGAGTGTCTCACGCTTAGATTGCAGTACAGGGTTATATGGACATTCACTCTCTCGCTTCAACACGTGTTAACTGCCGTTAGCACTGTCCTTGTTTCGGCGCGCGCTGTTGTCAAAAGTCCTACAATTTTCAATTTTTTACTTTCAATTAAAAATTTTTGCATATTTTACAGAATGGAAACGTGCATCAGGTGATAATAGTTTGTTCATAATTTACACCATTCTAAGGGGTTGGAAAAGTTAAAAAAACAATTTTTTTGAATTTGTTCTGTTTTCAGGCATCCTTAAATATATCACATCATAACTTAGGAGTCAAAATCAAAATCGTATCCAGATTTTTATGGTGTGTAATTTCATATATCTGGATGCCAACGAAAAAATCTGAAGGTAAATTTTTTTTTCGTTATTTGTGCAGAAATTTTTTTCTAACATTATGTGCACTTTCTAACAAACTAAAACATCAAAAAGTTGGTCAGTGAGAACATTTTTTGCTATTCAAGTTAGATGGAGGATGAAAGCGAAGAAGTTGTTCGTAATGAGATGAATGAATCTATTTTTAAAAGTAACCCCACCTCAATAGCTTTAGCCGTTCTCTTGTTTGTAGCTGTGAAAATGTGGCGTATTATTGTCACGTGCTGGCCGTGTGCTCGCCCTACAAACTCGAAAACTAAGTGTCGCTCGAAGCGTTGGCTCAAGAGAAAAAGTGCCCCGTTATCTTTGCTGAATATGACGTTATGTCTTGAATGGTTAATAAATAAGATACAGGCTACCTTTAGTCAGCAGTCCTCTTCTTCCTGTGTCCGAAAGTGGTTCAGTAGTGAAACTAAAGTGTTTCGCGGCCGCGCAATTTGTTATACAGTACAACCTTTCTATAAAGACCGCTCACGGTTCCCTAGAATAGGGTCTTTATATAGGGGTGGTCTTTATAAAGAGGTTTAATTGTACAGTAAAACCCCTATTTTAAAACCCCATGGTTCTTGAGAAAATGGTTGTTATAGACAGGTGGTTGTTATATAAAGGGTTGTTATAAAGAGGTTTTACTATATGTTGACTGATTTCGAATCAAAATGTAATGTGTGTAATTTTTATTAACATGTATTTGTAAGGAAGGCAAAACAATAAAAAGTCATAATGTAGGTAGACTACAAGTAAAGGAGCGAAATATTGTATTGATCTTATTCCAGTATTTTTCACATACTATTAACACATTGCGGATGCTTTAGAAGAAACAGGATGTTCCAAACAAACCATTTACGGTAATAAGAAGAAACAATAGCAACACAGTACATCAAACTAACATGAAAAATTGAAATCATACAAGAGAAACAAAAATAAATAATTCCCGTAAACCTATTTAAGGTAAATGTACCTTCATTTCTACTACTTGTATGGCAATTATTTTTAAAATCCTAAATCAGAGCAAATATAAAAATAAAACTCTCATTCAGTTTGTTTGTAAGGTTTTACTACGTTGTCTAATTTGTTTCCTTGACAAAAAAATTTATCTGGTTTCGGTAAGTTTTTGACTGACGAAAATTCGTAGTTGCCTTTAACTTTGTTTAAGTATTAAAAAACTACATAATATACAGTAAATCAAATTTAAACAATACTGGTAAACATATTGTTTTATATATGCTCGTTTAGGCTTACGACATAATTATCAAATAAGTAGTGGAAATAAGTGATACGCCTAAGTTGACATCACGGCAGAACATCAATATACTCCCTTCTTTTTATATCCGAGTGGGGTGCAGTGGTGGTAAAATGCTCGCCTCGCATTCGGGAGGACCCGGTTTCGATGCCGACCATCCTGATTTCAGTTTTCCATTGTGTTTTCCGAAATCACTCTAGGTGAATGCTAGGAAGGTTCCTTAACAAAGACCATGGCCGACTCTCATCCCCTTTCCTCCCATGTATCTCTACCAAAGGCCTTGTGCTGTTCGAGGGCACGTAAAACGTCCAAATAAATAAATATTCCCCTCTCCCACTTCAAATGTATTCTTAGCAGGCAAAAAAGTGACAAAAAATAAGACATATTTTTCAGTTCTCATACAACACTGGTTTTGAATGACCTATCTCATAATCATCAACTACTCCAACCACGTTTTTGTCTTCAGACAGATGCTACTAAAATGGAAAAAAATTCTTCGTTTTGTCAGCAGTAGCTATGATGATTAAAATATATGTGGTGATTATTTCTTAATGGAGTGCTAGTTACAATTCATGTATAGTGAATTCATATCAGTGGAGTATGTGAATTGTTTCTTATTTAAAAGTAATAGAAAATGTCATTAATTACATATTTTGAAGCGTGATGCTATATAAATTGTAACCAACTAGAATAATAAAGAATATAATATTTTAAAGCTCAAAATTCTGAAGTAGTTCACCTCCCAAACTTCGTAGCGTGGCTGCGATGTGTGAACAGCGCGTGCCATAAGCTCTGTACTGCAATCTAAGGTTGGGACGCTCTATAGCATGGAAATTGAATGTCTGCAGTTAGAAAGGACTTAACTACATTCAATGTAAAAAATAATGACTGGATAATTGTTCATCCTTGTTAAATGTCAACAATAATTATTCTTAATTACGATTTAATGTTCTTTGCCTATAAACCTAAATACTCTATACCCAACTACATAATCAATTTATTACAATCACTTATTATAGATCAAGGTGCTCACACTAAATAGGTGGAATAGATTCCACACAGGTCTGGTAGCATAACACCTATGGTTCTATGAAAATGATCAGTCATGAATGTTGTTAAATCACTTCTTCACATTGACAACACAGTTCCTAAGCTGTCAGTAGTGTTGGTTGTGTAAGAGATGTTTGCAGAGCTTAGCACATTCCCTCATTCATTTCATTATCCATTACGGTTGTAAAATAAATATTGTTTGGGGAGGGTACCGTAGGGCCAGGATATCACAGCCCGAATTGCAGATTTATGACTTAGGCACTTGTAGGCATCTGTGTGCCCTGAGAGATGACATGACATGAGATGAGGCCCTCCAATGGAGAGGTGCTGGAATGAGAGAGAGGGGCAGGTGAAACGGGAGATCCCCGATAAAACTCGCTGACCAGTGAAATTGTCTTGCATGATTCTCACTAGCAAAAATCCGGGGCCCGACACCGAGTTGCAGGATTGGAGGCGAGTGATCTGAACACTACACGCTATGGTCCCAGTACAATTTTACAATATAAGGATGATGAGGTTGGATGACTACCTCTCTTAAAGTTTGCTTAAGCTTTGAAATCTGTGCTTTTCGTTGAGAGTTGTGAGTGGCTAGGATCTGGGAAGGTCGATGAAAACCCAGTATTGTGCAACTTCAAACCTCACTGTGTATATCTGGGGAAACTTGGGTAGGACATGATGTGTGAGGTGTTTACAGCTCCAGACTTGTCAATATTGTTGTAGGTACTAGAGAACCTACTGCTGTAAGTTAATGCTGTTTACTAGCTCAGGAATAGCAGAGAAGCATGGAATGATGTTCGGGGCTGGCTCAAGTAATTTTGCTACCCCAGAACACTTAACTTAACAAATGCCTAATAGTATACAATTTTTTTTAATGTGTTTGTGAAATTATTGGTACTGCCTTTTCATTAGAGACCAAGCTGTAAAATGTAAGAGTATTTTACCTTCTTGGTTTATTTACAGTACCTGTAAGTTTATCTATGTGACATTGATGCTACATTTGGAATCTTTTGTTGAATTCCATTCGTCGGTAACCAGTCTACCGCTCTGTACTGACGTGTATATTGATCCCCTATTTATTATTTACATCAAGTGCATCGCACTATCCGTTTTTTCTTGTAAAAATCTGGCTCCATTTTTATACTTCTTTTCGTGGCACCCCAGGCAGTGGCCAGACCTGATGTTCCCATATGAATTCTCATAACTTGTTAGTCTCTGCTATTTAAGTTTCTGTCGTGCTGAGCAAATATCTTAACTCTTTTGTCTTTCTCTGAACCTTACGGGTAGAGTTAGGTTGTCTGTCATCTTTGATGTGTCAATAGTGATGCCTTTGGTTGGATATACAAAGGGATTAAATTTCATAGGTTTTAACGTAGATAAAAATGGTAATTTTTGTATGGAAATTATAGTTAATGTTAGTTAACTACAGTTGTCATGTATGGAAAATAATTGAAAAGACTGATATTTATACTTGGTATTTATATCGTAACAACTCTGTGCATTTATGATGATGCATTGACATTTTAAATATTGCCAAACTGGGTAATTTTAGATAAAGTGCATCTGTGATGATTCCTGTTCGTCATGTATAGAGGGCTTTATCTTGAAACCCATATTGGCAGTTTCATCACAAACCATTCCAAATGATATACTGAGGTGTCAGTTGTCGGTTGTGTTGGTTACTCATCAGTACATAGAATTTGTTCACAGCAAGGACAAGTACAATGCTCTAATGCACCCTGTTTGGAATTTATAGACCCTTATCTTCTTCCTGGATGACAGAAATGCCTCTACGTTGTTGTTACAAACCGATTTAGTCACTTACTAATTTTATTTCATAGTGATAGGAAGTATGTTATCTGAGAAAACCCTCTGTAAGATTTTTCCTCCAACCCCTTTGATGTGTAACTGCTAAAGGTTTGATTGTTTCTCAAAATGCCACTTGTTCCTTCACCATTCTACACAAAAAGTCACTCTATCCGGTGATATTTATGCCTTACCAGAGTAACCACAATTATAATTAATGAATGAGAGTTCTTACTGTCGAGGTACAGTAGTTTGACAGAGAATGCTAGTGTAGAAGGCACAAACCAGTAAATGTCGGACATGAAACCCAAATATTACTGCTGTGCCGAGTTTGCCACGTCTCCTTACATAGTCACATTGAACCTCAAGCTTTGTGATTTTACACTAGGCCAGACTGTGCTCTGAAGCTTGTAGCACGTCAACTACTACTGCTCCACGATGGGCGGACAAAAATGTGGCGCGTCAACTCCAATGCCACACGTCCACGACTAGCTCAGCGACATCAACAAATCAAGGCGTCGGTTCTCACAACGTAGCACGAGACGAGGAATGAATCGGCAAAACTTTCACAAAATTTTAGGGTTTGTTAAATGAAATTACGTTTCAAATTTGTACATTACTTAAACTCCGACTGCCGGGAGGCATCCTTTTGAGCAAACCGAAAAAAGTTTTAAAAGTTTATATTCCAGCAATGTCTATAGAACGGTGAACACCGAAAGTTTTTACCCCTTTACAAATAACTTCAAACAAAATAAAATAAGTCTTGGCCCACTAATGCTGCAGAACCACCGTTCACAGCATTTTACTAACAGAACCCTATCGGTTCTGCCTCCATCATCACTTAACTCCCGCACAACTGCTTCTGCCATCTTGAACAAGACAAAGTTACCCTTTGCGCGCAAGCTACCGGCGTTGCCCGTCAGCGGTGCCGCCCCGCTGCCATTACAGGAAACAATTAAAAATATTACCTTTTTACATAGTTAAAAGAACATTTTGAACTCGTGATGTCTCCACATAATTACAAACATTAACATTGTAGTTTCCAAATCAATTATATACAAATGTATTTAGTTTTAACCTTGTTACTAGGTGAAAGAAATATTAAATTTAAATTTTACACGGCCAATCAGCAACAGTCTGTGATCTTATTGGCTGCAACCAAATATGGCGGCAAATTCTTAACGTTCATGTTTATAGACCGGTTTTGCACTGAAATATAGCAACTTTTCCTGGAAACACTATATGTATTTAGATTGATATCTCTGTCCTTTTCACACTCCAAGCTTTAACTATGGACACATATAACTTCGTTAAATTCAAATGCAAACAATTTAAGCAAAAAGTACATATTGAAAATTTACTAGATATAAACAGAATCATTTAAATTTTAAATAAATATTAACATAATTAGCAAACTGTTATTCTTACTGTTAAATGAGTAATTTCTAATTACCAAATTAAATGTTACTTATTTTAAGAAGAATTAGTTCACAGTTACTGAAATTGATTATTTTAAATATGAATAAACTTCCACTGACGTGCTGGCTTTTAACGAATAAATTACAAATTGTTCTTAACAAAACTCTCAGACACCATTGTTAGAATGGCCATGAGGCCTACATTATAAGTGACAAAGAAAATTGAAACATGTAAAATTAATCTGGAGTCTGGGCCTGGGCCACGCTACAAGTTGTATGGCAGCTCCAGACCATGAAATCACCATATGAGGGACATTTACCACACATGTAACTATCTTCTCCATTATGAGCTAAGTCTAACTCATGGTATCGATAAGAAATTAATGAATGTGGTACAAAGCTGTATTTTGAACCATTTGATGGCTTCCGTAAAGATAGTTTTTATCTAGGACTTTATTACTAGCCATTTTTCATTTCCTGCATCTTGTATTCTTTCTGAATGTTGTAGTATTTTTGTTACTTGCAAGTCTCAAATTTTCATTCTCCTTTATTTTTTTTTCCTGTTGTAGTATCTAATTGTGTTCTTATTTATTTAAAAAAATTAATTTAATTGAAACAAAAAAAGTTAAAATTGATTGACATAAGTTTAACTACACATTTAGCATGTAAAGAACTTAAAAAATTAATTTTACACCAGCAAAGCAGTAGAAAATTATTTTATTTATTATTTATTTATTTTGACTATAAAATAATGTACAGAAAACAAAATGTCTTGTCAGCATGAAAGTCTGCTTATGAGTAATTAGGTTTTGCATGCAAGTGATTTTGTGGCTAATTTTACAATCATGTACACAATTTACCTAAGAAATGTAGCAACAGAACACAAGACTGTCTAATCGTTTTTTATCTTCACTGGATTTGTAGTCGCCAAATGATGAAATATGTTCTCGTGTCAAAATATTCTAGTAATGTAGCCTACTATATTGAATAATAACAATAATAAAAAGTTTTTAACTTTGAATCAATAATAGGTAGATAATTGTGATCCATTAGACACTTACAGCGTCATTATGCTTCAGGTTTGATAAACCTGCAATATAAATACAGTATGCCTAGTTGTTTTTATAATGCATTCTTTTGATAGCAGCTGTTTCATTGTTTTGTTAAGTATGTAAGTATTTCAGAATAAGTGTGTGTCCAAGTGCAGGAAGTAACATAGTTAAACAAACACCACTTGTATATTCATCACAGAAAAATAATGTGAAAACATGTCATATTATGCTCTAAAGTGGATAGCAGATATACATCAACAGATGATCTTCAAAGTTGGTGTTTGGACTTCAAAGTTAGTTAATTAGTGAAGTAAATGAACTGGAAAGTTTAGTGGAGAAAGGAAAAAAGAATGGTAATAAGGGTTCATGTGTAAATTTACTGTTAATTTATTGGGTTTGCATTTCCTGTATGCTTGGTTATAGAAATGCTGTAAAAGAATAATACTTGTAGTCAACTCTGTGTAAATAGTAAAAAAAAGCAGCGACACTGCGACACATTTTATTTCCGTATGTCACTCTATTCGTGTGCTTGTCGGCATCTCTGGTGGGAAGGTCAAATGGACTAAATAACTAGCGAGATCTTTTTTGGTGCCTGATATTACACCTTTCTTCCACAGTACTAGCAAAAATAATCAAAATATGTTTATTAAAAACCACATTGGTATTTGCCTATGAGATACAGAATTGTCTAAAAAAACCCTTTAAATGCTGTAGTCTGATTTTTACCTTGCTCTCTCATATAAAAATCTTGGTGAAATTACGACAACATTCAATGCACCCAAACAATTAGTTTTCAACTTTTCTTAATTATTTAATGTTCTTTCTTAAAAGGTTTCACGGTTACGAGACACTGTGTGAACTCACATTATACGACTTCGCCATCCGCCACTGGTGACAAGTATAATACATTTGCTGTAATAAGAACATGAATGCAGATGTGTTTCTATATTGCAGGATTAGGGTTTTCACATCAAAACATGCACTAAAGGGTTTCAATAACATAGTTTAGAAATGTTTTGTTAAATGTACCGAGATACAATAACAATGTAAAGTTCGAAATTAATGTATTGTAACACAATTGTTACATCTTCTTAAATTAACCTTTAGCAGTGTGAAATATTGTGCAGAATAATGGTTCCAATCTATTTTTTTTTAAATAACGATTGCTGAGTATAGATCTGAAGAATAGTCAAACACTGCTACCACGGTTATTATTTTACGTGTTTTTTCTCAGTGTTTTGGCAGGGTTAATAAAACTAAAGCCAGAAATTACTACACAATAAATGGAATTAATATCATCCATTCGTAATGCTAGCAAGATTTTCCATTGCCTCCAGTTTCCTGAAATTCTGCATAACCTTCCTATGGTGGTTTAAAATTAATATACCAATATGTTTTTGGTCAACATGCAACTACAGTTAAACCTCTTTTTTACATTCCCAGAGTTTTCACTTCCCTTTATTTTAAACCTGTTTTCTCTGGTCTCTTGCAAATATCGCACAGCATAAATTTCCCTCTTTTTACACTTTCTTGCATTTTAAACAGTTTTTTAGCAGGTCTCTTGAATGGTGTAGAAAAGGGGTTTCAGTGCAGCTTGTTTCTCAGGTTTCTTGTTTGTTGATCACTGACAACGGATGTGGCGTTGCGAAAAATTCCACGACTTTCCTCCGTTCACTGCTATTGTGTGCCACATGACCTCATTTTTGCTTCCTAGATGTTAAAATATGGAGGCTTCTCCCTGAAAGCATGACTAAAAAGCAGCCAGCTAATAGCATCTCATCTCAGAGAACCTCTGTGTTGCTGTTAACTTATGAGCCGCTTGTTTCATTGTACCGTATTCAAATTTTTCCAGAGTTTCATTTACCATTGGTACATAAATTCAACAAAACAGAATCTTAATTTAATTGTGTAAGCAAATATTTTAATTTATTGCACATGTGAGGGTTCTCCGTTAACTGCACCCTCTAGTGGGCAGCTTTCTCTTCCCCCCTCCGTGCATCTGCTATCTGCCTCCTGGGGGTCACCACAATATGCACCGGCTGAATATTTAATTCCTAATCTAATTTTAAAATTAACATATCTGACACTAGTAACAATAAAATTACATCTAACAATTACATTCTTTAATTTTTGAATAAATATAACCTTGAATTATATTTGTACTACAATTTTAGGCTTGCAACAAGATATATTGGTTTTAGATTTTTTTTCGTTAATGTACTCATTAAGTTGTAATATTTTTTGTAAAATGTGTGATAACCTTAGCTCTCTGTTGTAGCTTTAAGAGTGTTTACTGTCTGTTGGTGAACAATTTTAGGCCATACCTGTATGTTGTAGGTTTTGCCAAATTTTTTCATGATGAATATGCATATGACTGTGTTACCTCTTGTGTGTTTCTTGTATTTTTCTTATTTATTTATTGCAGTACTTGTTTGTTTTCTAAGTGTTTTCTTTGTATCTTGGGCATGTTTATTTTCTTCCAGTTTGCTATGCACATCACCTCTTCCTGAAATATTTTGCACAACTTTCACAGTCTGTTGTTTTTCTTTCTGTTTGCAAAGTTGGCATTCTGTGTTTCCTGATTTGTAGGCGAGGTATAGGGAAGATGTCACCTCTTTCAACCTGAACGAAAGAACTTGTGTACGTATAATTCTTGGCTTTGGCATATTGTATTTAAAAAACTTCTAGAATTATAATTACAAGAACCTAAATCTTTAGCTTGGTGTGTTTGCTGGTACATTTCTTTGTGTAAGCCATATTTCTTGGTAAAATATTTAAGAAACTAATGTTGGAGGGTTTTCAATAGGTAAGAAAGGTGTGATGATATCTAAAGGATTTATTGAATTGTCACAGAAGTGTATGTACATTGTTTTTCGTTCATATTTTATGCTAAGATTAACTATTGCCACGAACCTTCAAATATAACTTTGATTTGCGTAAAGTTTTACCAAGCATTGCCAGCAAAATTTCCAACAAGAATGCAAGAACTATCAACATAAATAATTGAGAGGTTGTGTTACAAGTAATCCTAACTTTCTTTAAATAAAAATTAACCACCAAGCAGTTTCTTTTCATAGAAATGTTTATTACTGCAAAAACTAATTTTTCAATGCCTATTGGATGTAACTGAACACATTTATTGAAGCAGATAGGTTTTGGAAGTCAATGTACAAAAACAAAAAATGGTAGTCTTATATTACAATTTTTTTCCAGTTTCGTTCGCATATATTTTTCCCAAAGTGACATACTTTTTATTATATATTAATGATGCTGTGATTTTGTATGTCTAACTGTGGCTTATGGAGCTGGCAAAATGATAAAGGGTGTCCCTTTCTTGATGTTCCATAGTAATCTCCAAAAACTAGTACACTTCCCATGATATTCCCCCCCCCCCGCCCATATTTGTATGTCCATTGTTCTTACTTGCATGTTGACTCCAGTATGCCAAGGGAGGGATGGAGTTTCAAAATATTAATAAATCAATAGTGTGTGTAGTGAACTAAGATATGTTCATTCTGGGAATAATCATTTTGAGTAATTTTTAACACAGCGTAAGCATGGTTATGCTTACCTGGAAAAGTCCTTAATTCTTAATACCGTAGAACCCATATGAATTACAGTGCAATTTCCTCTGTCCCATTAATATCACTGCGTTTACATTAACAGAGCTAAAAATTTGTAAAATAAATATTGTTTCTTTTAAATGTTTACATGGAGCTAAAAATTTGTTGAAAAAAAATTAGGTATTATGTAAGAGCACCTGTATATAAAAACTTTAAATCAAAAACTTATGATGAAATAAACATCTTTGAAATATTTTTGTAAACGGTTGGTAGTTTTTATTTTCAGTTGGAAAAATTATGTCATATGTGAGTGTGCATAGTTAACTTCAGCTTATGTTTTATTTTTGCATGATCATAGTTAGTGACTTTAAATATATATATTTAAAGTATGATACTAACACAGAATTATTTTGAATTTTAGAATTTTAATACAAATGTTGCACAGTTAAATCAGACTTAGTTAATTCCTAATGTAGTATACATATTTTGAATTTGATGGAAACAAAATAATTGTTACCAGCTATACGGTTCTTCGTGTTGAAAACATTTTTTACAATTTTCTTAGTGTGAAATAGCAAACATGTTTCATGTCCTCAAATTACATAATAACGTGCACTCAAAAGATAAATGTGACAGTGGCTGGTGTATGAATGTGCGTGAATGTTCCAGCTGATCCGAGCGATGTCTCCGACCAGCAAGTACAGCACTGGCAACTGTACTACAGCGCCTGGAAACTTACACCAGGATGCTCATGGTAGTGTGACTATCACAGACGGCTTTGACGATGGTCAGCTGCGTGCTATAGGTAAACCCCAAGTGCTGGCACTAGTCGCGGTTGCCGATAAAAGTTTTTAATCTCTTGGGAAGTACAATGTCCACCAAGTCATTTAATGGTGTGAATTTTTTCAATAAAATTGCATTACAAACCTGCTCAATAGTGCCTGCTTACAAGTAGACGTTGAAGAAAGTCATGTGCGCGCTTGTGTGTCGGTTACTGTATTCTTAGAAATGAATTTTTTTAGAGTATAAATGGTTTACCTTTTAGAAAAAAACTTTTTTTTTACGTGTTTTTGCAAATTAGTAGTATGCATCTTGCAGGACTCCATTTGTTATGTATGGAGGTTGTGCTAGAGTATTTGTATGTGTTAGGTTGGTAGCTGTGCACAAGGGTAGGGTGTATATCTTGTGGTTGGTAGTTGTGCACTGAATGTAGGATGTATAAACTATTGGTATGTTGTTGCGAGTGAAGCTTGACGATGGCCAGTTGCAAATATGGAGGACATTATGAAGCTTGTGTGTAATCAGTAAGGGCTATAATACTATTATTTTTATTACTTTGCGGTAAAATAAGTAGGGCTACTGCCGGGATTCGCATGTAGCATCACCAGTACCAAGACTGTACACCAGTTCAATTGTTTGTACATTGAGGTGATAAAGCTTAGTTTCTGGGACATGTACAGTACCTGTGACATCTGCAATGCTCCTGTGCTCACAGACCTTGAGACAGGCAAAATATACAGTTAAACAATGCCCATAATTTTTGCACATAATTTTTTGCAAGTTTGGAAATTGGATGTTTGTTATATTTTCTCAACTCTTTGAGACTAGTCGACAGTCTTCCAAATTTAGTGTACACAGGATCCTAAATAAACAAGATTTTATTTCTTCTATAATTGACAAAAAAAATGTTATAATCATAGCATTGGCGTAGAAGCAGTTAACGACTTAAAAACACAACGGAATCTGCTAAATTTCTGTAGAAGGAGAAAAAGTAAGCGCTAACATACAAGATGCCGAACATTTTTGTGCAGAATAACAAACGTGGTTTGTGTGTACGCACATCGAGCAGCAAGTAGTGAGTGGTTGCCACCGCTGGGTACTTGCATCCAACCTCTTGAGACTGTGCCATACATTCGTCAATCTGCGCATGTACCAACATGTAGAGCACCGCAGACCCGACAAGTTCAGTTCCGTGCCACATATTGTCACTGTTATTCTCCAACCTAAAAAAACTGTCCATCAATTAAAAAAAACTGCAATTTTAGAATTTTAAACTAACCTAAACTAATTTAAACTGTCACAGGGGATGGAAAAGGATAGTGCGAGCAACACGAACATTTTTGATGATTGCTGAATGTGCGGCACATTCTCAGCGACTATAAAAATACTTAGCTGGGTTGTCGCTGCTGGCTGGGTGTGAGGGAGCAAAGGAGGAGGCTATGTTATTGCCTTTTCTCCAGCCATTCTTCTAGCTTGAACTAGCCAGTGTGTGTTAAATGAATAAGTTGTACACAAGGTTGTCACCACTCAGTTAGGTTGGAGAGGAAGTTGTCTGATTATTAAACTTGTGGAAGGTGTAAGATGAAGCGGAGATGGTGCTGGATTGCGAAATGGGCGCCACCTAGCAGTTTGCCCGGCTAGGACGGTGTGTTGTCGATTCAGGGCGTGGTTTGTTCGGCTGGCGGTCCTCTCCTTCCTGCAGTGGTGGATGATGATGTAGTTGATGGCTACAACTTGGAAGCACTCAGAGAAAACTAGCTAACACACCGCGAGGGTTCTTCGGGTCACCCACACAACCCCTTGCCCTAGGACTAGAATGATAGTCAGCTCTGACACGTTACTAAATAATTAACAACAGACTTACTTGATTAGTGGGGTTTTATTTGCAAACACACAGGTAGCACTTTACAGTGGTCGCCACGTGGTCACGCACACAATGAAAATATACACTTGCTCTTTCTCTGTTAAACGGCTTTTAAGTCGGCGCACAGGCCGGTTCAATTAAATTAGCACACACTAAAGATGAGTCTCTGCAGTAGAGTCCTGTTACACTATGTCGGAGGCGGCCGACGACCGTAAATGTAGATTCCTCGGCCCGGACGCGCAGGCGGAGAAATTAAGTTGAAGAGCATAGGCGTTAAGCTCACGAGCTAAAAACACGAGGTAAACGAAGAGGGCGACAAAAAGATGATTAGAAAATATAAATACCTATTGCAGTTACTATCAGTGAAAACAAAGTTGAGAGCCCTCTCCGGGACGCACGTCCTACCTCGTGGCCGACTTACGATGAACTGGCTGCAAAGATGGAGTCGTGCGTGCTCCTAGCCGGCAAGTACGTTAAAGTACCGTTACAATAGTGATAATGAAATTTAGTTGAATACAAGTACAAGTCAAGTGGCGGTGAGACATATAAAAAATAATAAGAATTACTGGTGATGACAAATTACTTAATTAACATTCCTTTAAAATTAACATACAACAAAACACTGACCCTGAAATGTGTGACCACGTGGCTGAATAAAACTAAACAAGACTTAATATTAAAATGACTCGTGCTGAAGGCAAGTTGAGTGCTGGCCGTAGCTCAGTCCTCAGTTTGTTTATCTTAGTTTCTGATTACGTTAATAAGTACTTTATGATTAGCGGTGAGGTTGGTGGTGGTGGGGTGTTGTGACGTCACGTGGAGGCGGCGATTCAAACACACACACGTGTCGCTGGCACACGACCCCGCACTAACCGCCACTGTTGGAGTTGGGGTAAGGGGTGGGGGGTCCGGAGCACACCAAGGAAACCCTGTCACATGGTCAGGACGGGCTTAACTTCCCAGGCCTAGGGCTTGGGACGACGTCAAGGTAATGTCAAACGGTGCAGCACAGGACTTTTTTGTGATTTTCTTTTTGTGAATATATGTAGCCTGTGTGCACTGCAACATCTCAGTGTTTCATGAAAAGGGGAACAAAAAATACATTTAACACACACTTAAATGTTTGCCACATGTGTATATGGTTTCTTAATATTGCATTTGTTTAGTGTACTAAAGCCACTGGTTAAAATAACTATATGCTGTAATGCTGGTAAGCAGTTTACCTTGTTTCCCACGCTGTCTTATCACTGTTCTTTGGTGATAAACTTGCACAGTGTGGTGGCACATGCATTGACAGCCAACAAACTTGTGTTTGGCTATAGGCTGTGGGTGACAGGTCTGACTCAATTTCAGTCGTTTCAATTTGTGTTGTTGTTCTCAGGAACAAAACTCAGACATAAATTGAGCTCGGCTCCGACACGAGCTCTGTTCCGACATGAATTCTTCTGACACGAGCTCTGCTCGTAAATTTTGAAGCTTAGTCTTTCTCTGGGGCCACAGTGGTGTTCTGATCAGACTTCCCACCTCCCACAATGGTGATCCAGGTTCATTTCGTGGTTAGGGTCACTCTACATTTTCACAAGTGGGATACTTGGTGATTGTAAGGAGGTGTCAAGTAACCCATTAAAATATTTCTTTAAACCCCACCTTACCTTTTCAATCTGCTGCTACACCAGTCAAATCTCATTTTATTCTTATGAGCTCATAAAATATTGAGGTTTACATCTCATCAGAATATCACTGCAAGATTTTTCCTTTTTTACATTTTCCATGTATCCGACAAAACTAAGATTTCTCAAAGGAAACTACCATTTAAGCCCAATTGTTAAAGTCAGTGGGAAGTAGAAGTGTCAGAGGAGAAGAATGTTCTCTCGTGTAGTGTGTGTGCAACTGGTGGGCCATGTTACTCACAGGTCCACACTCACGTGACTCGTAAAGGAGTATCCTTCTACATATGTGTCAGGACTAGCGCACCACTTAACGTATGCTAACCAGTTTTACAGGAGGCTAGAACCATCCATGCTACCAGGGCACTGACAACTGATAGCTCATCTGAGAGGTAGCATAATGCCTGAGGGCATTGGCAGCAGTCTCTTGTGATGGGTGGGGTACCTATTGTATCCTATCTTCTACCGTGACCACTTCTCACCAACCTCCTATACAAACCACACAACTTCACATGGGAGATTTATGGGGATTGGTGAATGTAGGGCAGAGTTTGTTCCTATGGACAGCAGATGATCCACGTTTACAGAAATCGTTTTCTGAGTTAGAAGTCAGCGTTAAGCTTTCCCTCTTTCCTCCCTGTAATATGTTCAAAATTAAGCAACAATTCGAGAATTCGGTCTATCTGTCGCCCCTTTTAACCCAGTGCCTATGGCAGGCTCGCTCTCGCCACATACCTTTCTATGAATTAAATGAGCGTTTCTGTGATCAGATGATGCCCACACACTGTGGTTACAGCAAATTATGAAAATGTTCTATTTAGAGATGCTTTGTGATATGGTAAATTGGTTGTGTTCACAGAGGAGACTGAACAGGAAGTGGGGCTCTGCGAGAAGACACTGGACTGCATCCTTGCTCTCTTCCAGATGATAAGTCGTTCATCGTACGTTGGAACCAGTATTACAATGATGGTGAGTCAAATGTGTTTGTTCATAAATGTGCTTGTTTACAGATTTTACTGTTAGGCTGGTGATTTACTTACAAGTAACATGAAGACTTTTCAGCCGAATGTTAAAAGAAATCTGTTTATATAGTACTGTAAAAGTGTCTATACCACAGTACAAAAGCAGCTCTTTCTGAAATATTATCACCCTTTATGTTTACTCAGGCAGGGAGTACTTTTAAGGACAAAGAAGTGACACTATTTAGGATTTACGTATTTATCTGCATAATTATTGTTTTTGTTTCATTTATGACAGTTTTACTTCGCAAGAGGATAAAATATGTTGGCTGCTGATATAATTTCTGACTACACAAGCAATTGTGTGCTAGTTCTGTCACAGCGTTTTACAGTTCAAAATAA
Source organism: Medauroidea extradentata (assembly GCA_003012365.1). Taxonomy (NCBI): domain Eukaryota; kingdom Metazoa; phylum Arthropoda; class Insecta; order Phasmatodea; family Phasmatidae; genus Medauroidea; species Medauroidea extradentata. Next base: position 17,998 of record PNEQ01047923.1, read on the forward strand.
TCGGTAGGGTAAGCTACTTCAGGCATTCCATCAATGTGAAATTTAATTTAAATAGACCACGGAGTCTTACTTCGTGCCATTTAACATAACCAGAATTTTAAAAATAAAACTAAAATACACAACATTTTATTCCAAAAAATTAATAAATTTGATTTGGCAGCTGTCCTTCCATGTATAGATTAGTCGAAGAATCTGTACCAAATGATCAGGACAGGCCTTCTGTTGAGCTTGTTTTCTTTGTAGGGCAAGGTTAACGGATCCCAGCTATAGGTGTCAGGGCAAAAGAAGAATCCCAAACATACACACATACTCTTGTCTTAATGTGGATTCGCAACCACCACGTAGTGTACATACGTACATATGTGTAAAAGTAGAAACACAGAGTTTGCATGCTAGCATTCACATCCTCGCGTAGCGTGCGTACATACATAAGAGTTCATCAATTGTCTACTTCGTACGTACATACACTGATTGGTAGTTGTGAATGCTGTATGTACAATGTAAGACTCAATTAAATACTAATTTAATTTATATTAAGAAGTAATTTATGTTGTGGTCTTATATTATTTGGTTTGCTTCAAAAAATAAAAATAAAGTACGATAATCTATTACCGATATTTTGTTCTGACGTAAACAATTTCCGCGCTTGCCTGGGTTAAATGTAACAATTGTGAATCCAATGTCTAATACTTAACATATGTGGGTGTGTTCATGCGTATGTTAGGTTTGGTTGTGAATGTGAATTTACTCTTAGTCTCTATCTCTCTATATATCTATATCTCGGTTTACCGTCTCTCTGTCTATGTAGCTATGTATATCTATCTATATCTATCTATCTCTCTCTATCTCTCTCTGTCTCTCTCTGTCTCTCTCTATCTCTCTCTATCTATCTATCTCTCACTCTCACTAGCACATATGTGTATAGTGTGTGCATGTGTGTGTGGTGTGTGCATGTGTGTGTGGTGTGTGCATGTGTGTGTGGTGTGTGCATGTGTGTGTGGTGTGTGCATGTGTGTGTGGTGTGTGCATGTGTGTGTGGTGTGTGCATGTGTGTGTGGTGTGTGCATGTGTGTGTGGTGTGTGCATGTGTGTGCGCGTGTGGTGTGTGTGTGCGTGTGTGTGGTGTGTGCGTGTGGTGTGTGTGTGTGTGCTTGCATACATCCACATCCAAGACATCTCGTCCATCCTTCTATACGGCCACATGAAGACAACAGCAAAGAAAGGAAGTTGTGATGTCAGCTGCTGCTGGAGTACTGTAACACAGGCCTAACAGCTCATTATTCTGTGTTCTGTTGTATTAGGTTGGCTCTTGTTATGTGCAAATGACTGAAACGAAGTTGAGTTGTTAAGGCAGGGTGGATGTGGTAGACATCCACGCCTACTAAACAGATAGCAACAAATTAATGGGGAGAAAATTGCTGTAATATTTTTAACAACACATCAGTTTATTCAGCATAAGTGTTAAAATAATTATCTACTTGAATTACAGTGAAATCCCATTAATACTGTTGTGATGGGGCTAAGAGAAATAATGCTTATTTATTAGAAATACTTCCTACACATGTGCATTCAGACCAGGTGCAAAATAACAAAAATTTTAAACAAACTTTTTTAACTGGGGAACTTTTTTTTCAAAGGAATTCATAGTATTTCATAAAATATGACAAGGTTCACCTGACCATAGGTATTTACAGTAGATGTAACAGAAACTGGCTGACAGGTATCTAAAAATAACATTTGCTAGTAACTGTATGATGCTGAATAATGCTATAATAAGTTGAGTTTATGCAGCAGTTTTCTGTGATTTGGAAGAGATAAGGCGATGAAAGTGGAATGTATGTGCAGGCATGGAGTATCACATATCATAGTTGGCTGACGTTTGTGCTGCTGCTGTGGGCCAGCGTGCTGTGGATAATCCCGAACCAGCGGCGCTCCATGCTCCACTGCTCCCCCTTCCTAGTCTTCTACGCTCTGTTCCTGCTCATGTCCCAGTACATCTACGGCATGGACCTCACAGAGGCGGAGCTACCACAGGAGGTCGAAGGCATCAACCTCAAGCAGATTGGCTTCGTCAAGTCCGTGCGCCTACCCTGCAAGCCCATTCTCGCCAAGGTGTGTCCTATCTTGTGTTCCTGGAAGGTGTATTACATGTACAGTATATTGAAAAAAACTTTTGTACTCACAATATTGTGTATTTGAAAACTGGTTTCTTTTTATATTTTCTTCTGCACTAATTTTTAATGAAGTGCAAAGCAGACTATAATAACGACCGTAACTACACATGATGATAGTGGAAACATCAAATCATTTTCAAATGCTGTCAACCCGGAAATAACTTAGCTGATGATTATCACATTTGACACAAGTGACGCAACCTATTTCTCCTATTCAAGGATTCACTCTTTTGGATGACTTTGGGCCTCACTGCAATTTTTTATAGGAGCTGATAAACACCTATGTAGTTAAATGGTGCTATATCTATTTAATAAATATGGTAATGGACATTCAAGGACCACCAATGTTGTGCAAGTAGATTTAAGTGCATGATAGATTTCAATAGTGTGTGTACATGCTGGCAGTTTTTATTGAAAATTTGCCACTTAATTTTTGAGCCAAGATTTTGTGGGCTAATTAAAATTATGTTGCTCTAAACTGAACTGTGATTTGAGGTCAGGCATTTGAAAGCGTGACAGTTGAAATCGTCCAGTCACAGGAACGAATAACGAATCCAAGCCACAGGATTATTGCCTCTGAATTTTTAAGTCGGTGGCAGAGAGGATTGTTTGTGGATTTAGATTTGATGAATTAATTAATGTGTGTACTGTGATTTGCGTTTACAGTATTAGTAGAAGGTCTGTGGTTTTTTTCTCTAGGTTTTATTTTGAGACAAAGTGGGAGTAATAGTCTTGTCTGTATGCAACAGGTGCTATACACAATAATGTTCTGGCTCACACTTCGCCAGTTCATGCAGGAGACATTTGAACAGCACAACACGTCAACCCTACAGGATATGGTGGCGCCTCTGCAGATAACTGTGGGTGCAGCTACTAGAGGTTGGTTTTATACATAATGTACAGTACTATAGATGATGGAAATTAAATGCTTGAGTGCTAAATGGCAGGCATTAAAATATTTATTTTTTCAGCCTTTCAGGTAAAAAAAAATGCTTTAATACTTATGGTACAGGAGGAATTTTTTCTCTGTTGTACGTTCAATCATTTTTTAAAAATAATAACTCGTAAATTAACACTATCGTAGATAAAGCACTTTCATACAATATGGAAAATTGTCTCTCTGCTCTTAACTCTGTGTGCTCCTTTTTCATGAAATTAAGTAACAAAAACTTTAGACACTGCTTTAAAGAATTTTAAGTATTTGCTAACAATACAGTTTTTAAAGCCTGCTATTTTGTGAAAGCAAAAGTATATGTATATTTTGTTAAAATATGGAAGAAATAAATTTTGGTTACATTACTGTACGCACACTTGATTGGTTCACCGACGTCTACAGATACATAAGTCATAGCATTATTACTGAGTGTCCATACTGCGTCTATTACCTTTCCCCATCTTACTTATGCCACTTGCTGCCAACCTACCACCATTAGTCACTTTGGATACTAAAATTTTATGTTAGGAAATTTTTAATGTGACACAGTATAAAAAATAAATTATGTGGCATGTAAGTAACACTGTACTAATATTTGCTGGATTGTGGTGATTTAGTGGTCAGAGCACTCGCCTTTCACCAAGGTGATGAGGGTTTACTCCCGGTGGGGGTCGTACCCATTTTGACAGTCATCAAGAAATGTTGAAAGCCTATAAATCTTGAAAATAGTGTATTTTCCTTCTGGCAATAATTGTACTGTTGCTTTACAACCACAGTAATTCATATTGCCTTGTCATTAGTAGCCTAGAAAACATTCAGATTTTAGATGTTAGTCCAAAACTCGTACATTGCAGAACATTTTGAAGACTTCAGAAATACTAATGAGCAGTCTTATTGTTACTTTTAATAAATGTATTCCTTGACATTTAGCATTACAATGGATATTTTGAATATGCTCATATGTAAATTATTATTTTTTTCTGTGTTTTAATGTACTTATTTTTTAACTACTGTTTTGTTTCTTTAAAAGGATTTTCGGACCAAAGAGAACCAGAGTCAAGTCCTTTGATAAAGAAAGTTGGTGAACTTGTTCAACACTTCTTGACAAAGTTCTGGATCTGGATAGTGGCAATCATGTTGTTTGTGATAAGTTTTGTCGGAGAGAAAATGACTGTGCTTCGCATTATTTATATGGCGCTGTTTCTCTTTTTCATCCTCACCTTCCAGGTAAGTTTTTTTTCTTTCAGTACATTTAGTTAATATGAATATTTAGTTAGGATACAAATGTATGAGCTTCTGATGTTAAGGGTTGTAACATGCACTAGCATGTGACCCCATCTATTGTTACAAATATTGTATTATAAATTTCTTCAGTTTGAATTCATCAATAAAAGTATTTGTTTTGATAATTGTTTACAATTAGTTATTTATATATTTTTGAGTTATTCATGTGTGAGGTGTGTTAAGGGTTGGTACTGTGGGATCCAAGACAATTGAGAACATTATTCGTAAATGTGAAATTAAAAAAAGTTAGAAATCTAAGTTTAGCTACTAATGAGAGTTTGAAAGTAGTCTTTCTGCAATTATTTTATATGTTTTCCTGTCGTGTTTAGATTCATTTTACTCAGAATGAAATTTTAAGCATTTTTTTTTTCTAAATTTAATTTTGTTGTATTTCGCCTCATTTGTGACTTTTGAAATATCCTTTTAGCTTTGAATCGCTGGCATGTAAATGTTCAGGCTCTGGAAGGCACGTTAGAGGGACGCGCAGATGTGTAGTCTGGTCAGTAGGCTTATTTTTTGTTTATCCTCCTCTTCGTTGTCCTGTGTCTGTAACCAGCGACACTACCACCTGAGCGTAAGGATATAAAACTACTTCCCGTTGTAGGCCACACTGGCATCAATTAACTGTTTCAGTATGAAACACGCTATCTGAGTACAAAAATATTATACTGCAACAATTTGATGTCATAATGGAGGCTATAGGTTTTTTGTTTTGTTTTAAAGAGCCAACCGTTTTTTTAAACATAGTAACTGT
>PNEQ01047924.1:0-12948 GCA_003012365.1 Medauroidea extradentata
AGTGCTTTTTTTCATATTGAGGTACATTTTTCTCAAAAACTATTTAAGTTACAGACTTCAAATTTGGTAGGAATATTCTATGTAACTATCTTAGTTTGCCTTACCACTTTTACTTAAATAAGTAGTGTTTTACCATTTTTAAAAAAATATATTTTTTTCTTTTTTTGACCAAAAATATTACTAAAATGTAAATTTTTTTTAAAATTAAAAAAAAGAGAGCTACATAAATAATTTTGGTAGGGAAGGCACAAGCAGGTATGCTTAATTATGTGCCAAAATCCCAAGATGATACGATTGATAGTTTCTTAAATAACTGTACCTGAATGTGAGATGTTTTCCCATTTAAACACATGTACTTTATAAAAGGTACTCGCTCCCCTTAAGTTGCCAGATGTAAAGTCATTGTTAACGGTAGAAGAAAGTAATGAGATTGAAACAGCAGAAGTAGAATTTCAAATAAACACAAGTCATGTTAATTATGGATCGAAAGTCGATTTAAAATACTTGATGTCACAAGTAAAACAATTAAAAAGTAATAAGATTGCAGAACTACAAGGAAGGAAACAGATGTCATCCTTAGCTATAATTATGAGTCTTGGAATCGTCATACTCGTCCTATTCTGTCTGAGACGGCAGGTGATATCCCTGGTAATGAGAAGTCTACAGAGGAAGGAGGGTAATCAACGCAAGCTGATGGCAGACCATGATGTTTCGTCCGAGAGTCGACGTGAGGACATCGAGCTGTCCGAGAACCGGAGCAGAGCCCAGCAGCCGGTTCCAGCATCCAGTGTTCCAGTTGCAACGAACCGTAACCAGTCCGTTGTTACGACTTGTTTTAGTCATAATGCAGTCATCAGAAGCAACGAATAAGGGAGTACTTCTACAATAGGTCTTGTGTGAAAGTGTTTAAAAGCAGAGTAAAGTGCGTGTTTAAATAAATAAATAAAAAGAGAAAATTGCAAAGTCTAAAGGATAACGAGAAGGAAAGAAAGTGTAAATATCACTCACGTACCAAATATATATGTTCATATGAAAGGTTTAAATAATCCAAATATATAATATATCTAATAAAATATATATTCAAAGAATCACAAGTTGATATATATCAAATTAATAATATGTCAAATATGTTAAATATCCAAGTTGTTTATTGTTCACATATTCAAGTAATTGTAAACTGTTTGCATATATGACAAGTGTAAATATTTTAATGTTTAATGTTAAGTAAGTTTATGAAATCAAAGAGTAGCACGTAAAAGTAAATAATCACAATGTACACTACATAAGAAGTATAAAGCTACAACAGAGAGAATTGTACACGTCAAAGACATTTGCTATAAAATGAAACCACCGAGAGATGGAGCTGAACTTTGTGTCATATATATCACAAGGGAATTTAAAATGTTTTATGTGTATATTATGAATTGTTTGAAGGGTATTATGTCATGTATTGATTGTTTAAGATGTATTGAATTGTTTCAGATTTCCAAATAGTGTATTCTGGATTGAGTTATGTGAATTCATTAGGGAAAAGCTGACATGCGTATTTCTTTGAAATATTTGATTTTAGTTTAGATGAATTTAACGTAACGTTAAAGTAAGGAGTCCGTTAGTAGAATGTATTTTACATTTCTTGAGCGTGGAACAGATTCACACGCTTCAAGAAACCAAGACGATGTTGCGCGCCGCGCAGCGAGCCATATCAGAGCGACCGGAAAGAGCACATCAGTTAGCAAGACGCTATCGCCGCGCCAGCGGTCACTTCCCGTCGAACGCAGGAGGAGACGCAGAACGTTATTGCACTTGCATATACTACAATCTGATCAAGTTAGCATTTCCAAAGAACTTTCCAAGCATCGAACCGATGATCATCGGACTAGAGAGACCTAGTCTAGAAAGGAGAGGGCGGTTGTAGTGCCCAGAACACAGTTCAGACATTGCATCAGAAAGCAGTTCGCCTCGCATAGATGATATCAAGGCTGACCGGTAGTTACACATCCGGTACAAGTTTATTATAGAGTTGTTTGTCAGACTCTGGCCGCGTGACTAGCTCTCACATGACCAGTATTTCCATGAGGTCACATCCTGTTTGTTTCAACATGTACTGTCTCGTGACCAAGTCAGTAAAAACCAGTTATTTTAGTTCGGTGCAAAGAACACTGTACCGTGTGGCCAAGTCGAGGCGAGGGGTGTAGAGGAGTATGTCCGCTTGGTAACTATTGCCAACGCCTAGAGAGTGGAGGGGGAGATCCAGTTATTCCAAGCACCACATCCAACTCAGTATATATGGAGGCAGCCATATTGAAGATGCCATCATTCTGCAGGGAGATCTACGAGACTTCATACTTCGTGCTGCCTGAGAAGGAACTCCTGTGTGTCCTGCTATCCGACTCGCTACTCTACATGATTAGTTATGAATCTGTTCTTATTGAGTTTATTAGTAACGATAGGGTATTCAGCTTCTCCTAGTGAACGTAAGTAGAGTCACATTCACAGCTTGTAATTGCTTTTGCTTTAAAGATATTAAACTTGCATATTGAAACTTTATTCTTTTATTCGCATATTAATTAAAATTTATGTAGTTACCTCGGCCAGGTGCTACATATACAACATGGACGAAACCGGTGTAAAAACATCTTCAAGCAGACCCCTTAAAGTGATTTCCACCAAGGGCAAGAGACAGGTTGAAGTCGTTAGTACTGCTGAAAAAGGAACTGACTACAGTTATATGTTGTTGCAATGCAGCAGGAAATTTTCTACCACCATGTTTCATACTCGGAAAGAGAAATAGGGTACCAGAAAAAATCTTAGATGGAGTACCAACTGGCTGTACTGCTTGGTGCACAGATTCTGGCTGGATAAATGCAAGCATATTTCACGAGTGGTTGAAGTTTTTTGTGGACTGTGTTGAGGCCTACTCACGAGCATCCTTGCATTTTAATTCTTGACAATCATGCAGCTCACTTATATTTACACTCCACTGAATTGACAAGTGAAAAGGGAGTCATAATGGCCTCTGTGCCTCCTCATACAACACATAAGCTTCAGCCGTTGGATGTTACCGTTTTCAATTATTTCAAAGACACATTTTAAAGGGCTGTAGATACATTCCAGAAGAATCACCCAGGCCACAGAATCAACCAATATGACATACCTAATCTAGTAAATAAAGCCTTTGAGAAGATTGCAACTATGAGTTCTGCCACATCAGGTTTTAAAAAATGTGGGATATGGCCTTTCAACAAACACATCTCAGAAATAGACTTTGCCCCTTCTGCAGTTCACTTTGAACCTTAAGACCCATCTATGGCATCTGAACACACTGCGATTTTGGCCAATGAGGCTCCTGCTCCTTATGCAGTTCACTTTGAACCTCAAGACCCATTTGATCACCCTACAGTTTCGGCCAATGTGGCTTCTGCCCCTTATGCAGTTCGCTTTGAACCTCAAGACTCATCTTTGGCATCTGGACCCACTGCAGTTTCGGTCAGTGTAGCTCCTACTCTACCCGTCAATTTTTCCAGTGAGAATCCAACTGCTCAAAGAGATTATCCTACTGAGTCTCGAGCAGTTTCTCCCATCGTTTCCTGAGTTGATTCTGCTATCTCTGTCAGGTCTTCTTACCCAGCTGTATCTGCCGTATCTTATGAGACCACTGCTGTACCTGTGCTTCCTTTCTGTTCTTACAATACACATACCACTTCTCCAAATCATGCCAATGAACTTGTAGCCAACCTTGACATTTCCTCTAGACCTAATAAAGTTCATATTCCTAAACCTTAACCAGGTAATGCTAGAGATGGTAATTCACAAAATTCACCTGATCAAAATACTGAGAGTACTAGTATGTCAACTACTTTCAGTGTTTCTTTAAAGGACATTTTGACAATCCCTAAAGCAAATAGAGCTGCAAGATCTCGACGACATCGTAGCTGTCAGAAAACTGAAATCCTAACAAGCTCTACATTCAAGAATTAATTACTACAAAAACAAAGCAGTCCTAAAACAGTGATGAGTTGTATTTGTATGAACCAGGTGCTTCATCATCAGGAATAAAAAGAAAAGAAAATCAGATCGAGGCTTACATGTTACATTTCCAAAATAACTAATTGATAATCCAATTCAAGATGAAAGATTGTCATGCCTTATTTGCAATGAACCCTATAATAACAGTAAACATAAGGAAATGTGGATTCAATGTAACATATGCCAGCAATGGGCTCATGAAAACTGTACAGATTTTAACAACAAAACTGGCTTCTATTTTGTGACTTTTGTCGTAGTACTTATTTAACTTTTCCAGTTTTCGCATCACAGTATTTGTTTTAACTGTTTTAACTTGTATAACACATTTCAAATGTTTGTAACAAAGAAACATAGTTTACTAGCGGATAAGAAATAATGTATCCTGTGTACATTTCCATCTTGCCCTCAATGTCTTTCCATTGTGCCCCCTTTATGAGGGCAAGATGGAAACAATGCACTTTTTTTATTTCTTTTTTGTTTACACACAGCAAACAGATTAATTCTATGACATGTATTTAGGTAGCAAATGCATCACATTATTCGTGAAAAAGAAGATTTTTTTCATGTTAACTTAGTTGTGCTTTTATTTACGGTAATGTGTTAACCTTTCCATCTTGTCCTCCGTTCCCTACAGGAAGCTAGCAGAGCACTATAAAAGTCTAAATCACAGACAAAATTATTTGCAATGGAGGGCTCTTGAATAAGTTACTAAAGGTTCTGGAGCCATCGATAGTCAAATTCAAAAGCAAATAGCTTCAGAATGAGAGATAATACTGTGTTTACTCATGTGATTTCTAGATGTAACAATTTTTCTTGGTAGTCAAGGTTAACCATTTCGAGGATCATCATATTCACAACAGTAAATTTCTATGATGCCTAAAACTGATATCGCATTTTAATGCACTGCTTGAAGATCACTTTAAAAAAGTCGAAGTCAAATCTAAGGAAAAAGACTCAAGCCCATTATATGTCTCCTGACACTCAAAATGAATTCATCAATCTATGTGGTAAACATGTTCTTGGCACAATTTTAGAAGAGATACACAAGTCGATCTATTATTCCATAATTTGTGATTTAACTCCTGACATATCACACCAAGAACAAAATGTACTAATCATCAGATATGTGTGTAAGAATGAGGAATCTGGGCACTGGACCATTCAAGAACGGTTTATAGAATTTTTTTATTTTTGTTGAAAAACTGGGAAATAAATTGCAAACCAATTAACAAATAGACTAGAGCACCATGGGCTGGATTTATCTGAGTGTGTTCGACAAGGGTACGATAATGTCTGCAACATGTCTGGCAAATTTAAAGGCGTTCAAGCGCATGTGAAGGAGAACAGTTCAATAATCTATTCTCCATGTGCAGCACATTCACTTAACTTAGCCGGGGTTCATTCCGCATCGTGTTGCACTGAGGCGATAACATTGTTTGGCTATGTTAACAGGGTACTTACTCAGTGCAAGTCCCAGTAGATGACAGATAATTGGATGTTCCTTACACAGAGAATTTGACACAAGGTGGAGTTCAAGAAAAGAAGCAAGACATCTTCAAAGTATTCTGAATGCTTTAGACGAACTTCTTGACCCACAAGTAAACAATAACTTAACAAACGAAGCCCATTCGGAAGCAGTAGTTAGACTTTCGTGATTACTTTTGTTCCTTTAAGAGCCTTTTAATGGCCTCCATTTGGATAAAAATCCATGAATGTGTTGATCAATCTATCATTATGCAGTCAGGAACATGGCCTATTGATGTAGCAGCAGAAAATATTAACGTACTATTACAATAAATGCAAATGCTTCAAGACAACTGGAACAAAACTCTATCAGAATGTACGGTGATTGCCGCTGGTATGGATATTTCAACTGAACTTAAAAAAGAATGACAAATACAAAGACCGGGTGATCAAAAAACAAACCTACTCAACATAGCCTTGAAGACAATTTTAAAAGAAACATATTTATTCTCATTTTAGACATGATAATATATCAACTTAATCAGAAGATTCAAGTTTAAGTGTCATTTTTTTTTCTCCTCGTCATAATATTGAAAATCTCAACACTGATGAAATCAAGGAAAAGTGTGACTTACTACTGGAAAAATATCCTAAGGTGTCCACTTCTTCACTAGCTGATGTAATAGTGCATCTTAAAACCGTTTTTAAATGTACATTTAGGGAGTGCTTAAACTCCAAGTGTATATATTCTTTTAAATTACTAAATAATAGTTATGATCACCACTTGAATGGAGTTTTCCCTGAAGTCTGTTTACACCTAAGAATTTTTTTTTTCTTTGCCTGTGACTGTTGCAGAATATGAACACTCATTTAGCAAACTAAAACTAGTGAAAAACTTTTTAAGGTCAACAATGCTTGAAGAAAGACTGAATGGTTTGGCAATGCTTTCAATTGAGCCTTAATTGGCCAACAATATTACTTTTGATGAAATCATTAAGGATTTTGCCTACGTTTAAGTCAGGCGTTTGATGTAAAGTCAACCATCAAAACCATTTAACAACCAGCGTCAGTTATTTGAACAGTTTTACTACGTTTGAAATGTTAAATTATTAATTGTTTTCAGTTATTATCACATACAGATGTAATACTCATTTTAGAGATACTATTGCTTCTAAATAGTGTCATGTTAAGTTAATTATGCTTCCTGTTTTTATTCGAAATCTTTGACAAATGTTTGGTATTCATTTGTTTATAGTTTCAAAGTTCAGAAAAGATTTATATTAATTTAGTAATGTTTTATGACAGTGCAGTGAATTATTGTTGAATATTTTTTTCACTTTTTTGTATTGTTGAATATTTTAAAATTATTATAATTTTGGTTTGTACCCTCAAATAGTTTATCTTAAATTCTGACAACCTTTAAGAAATATCGCCGAAGAATGTCAACTACTATGCACAAAATATGAATGATTTTATTCGGTATTTGTAAAAATGTTTTTGCCTTTGATATAATAAATGTAAAGTGTTAACACTGCTTATGAGAAAAGGAAGAGGAAACAGATTTAGTAAAAGAGATGACGACCCAAGTAAAGAGTGCCCTGAAATATTTCCATATGAAGGGCCCCGAAATTTCTGTCGACGGCCCTGCATGTTGTCAATGTAAAAATGGCATTTCTATATGGCAGAAAAATTAAGAGTGCTTACATTTCATTTTTGGAAGTGAACTACCAATAACTGGCTGCAAAACTTTTCCCAAGCCCTGTGGTTACCAGGTGGAATTCTTGGTTTTTGGCAGTTATTTACTTGTCTAAGTACTTGAAGGCAATCCTTCACTTCTTCAACCAGTAGGAACCAAAAAATGCCAGTGTAAAGTCAGCAGTCGAGAAGTTGTTTAGTGACCAATTTTTTTTTTTTTTTTTTTAATTAAGATAAAGTGCAAATTTGTGAGCAAGGCTTGCAAAATATTTGAACTTAAAAAAGTTTAGGAAGGCAGCCACTCGCTCTTTACTCATCTACAATGGAATGAACTTTCACAGCTCTCCAGTAAGCATATGGTAACGGGGTGTTTCCATTACAGACACAGAAAATGTTGCAGAAAATAAAGGTTGATGCAACAAATGCAAGCATTAAATCTGCTATATCAAACTATTGCTTGAAAAGTGTCACAAAATTAGCATCACACATGGCCCCATCTCCAGCGAACAACGTCTACGAAACAGCAGGCGAGTTGTTTTAACCCGCTAAAGCACGCGAGCAAGTGGAAGTTAATTACACAAAATTGATTGCTTGCAAGGCAAAGCTCCCGCGCAATTTTCAAAAGTCAACAATGATCCGTTTGTGGATGGCTATCTGTACTTTCACGAACTGTTGAAAGAAAACATGCGTGAAGGAAACAAGATTGACTTGCCTCAGCTTCTTCTCACTGTTTCCATCACAAAACCAGAGTTTGGAGCTGCTGCCTTAAAAACCATCTGGGCTCCTGTGAGCAGCGTTGATGCAGAGACATGCCTAAGTTCATACAGTGTTGTTCTCAGTGATTGTAGATCATTCCCTTTCAGACCCACTGTGTACAATCGTACACATTAAAATCATTACTTGGTTTATGGAGATAAAAAAAATTTCCAACAGTTGCTGCGAGTTATGTACGATCGTGCACATTCTGAGCTTTCACTCTACCATATGTACAAGTATCTATGGTCAAACAGTTTTTTTTCTGAAAATAGTTTAAGGTGATGAATTGCATTGTTTAGCCAGATATTATTTTTTGCTTTTTCAAATTATTGTAGAAGTGGATTCCTGGTAATTTCGGCACCGAAATAATACTTTTTAGGTACTTTGAAACATGCTCTTTACAATGAAGTGAGAGTTCATAAATTTTGTAAATATTTTATTATTTTATATCAAAAAACTTTTATGTGCACAATTGTACACAAATGGCAGCATGTGAACTTTTCTTGGCGATGAACATAACCTGTAAATAACTGTGTTTACTAGCTGTGTTTGACTGGTCTGAATGATTTTGTTTAGTATTTATGTGTAAATATCTTGGGAAACAGTATGGAATCACAAAGTGAAGATGTAACAAATGCCGCATCGATTCTTGACATGCTTGAGAGTGGAGATATTTCGGACTCTTGGATTTCTGATGGTGAAGAAGATGATATTGTTGGAGGACCTGTAAAAAAAGGGATTAGGGTGGGTGCAGATAAAGTGGGAGTGAGTGATTCGGTAATTGACCCTTCTGACAGTAAGAGGAAGTTGAAGGTGACCATCAGAGTGCAAGTACAAGCGCTCAAGGATAGAACGCAAATAGGAAAAAAAGGGACATTCAGTGGCGCCATAGACCACTTTCTGTTTTGGTGGAACCATATGAAGGAATGAACAATGCTGTTGATCCAGAATTGTTGTCACCGTTTTCATATTTTCAAAGGTATATTCCGCTGACTTTGTTTGATACAATGTCAGAGATGACAAATCTCTATGCAGTGCAACAGAATAAAGTTAGGTTCAGGCACACATGTTCCACAGAGTTGCAAATACTTTTTGGCTTGCATTTTGCAGCAGGCTCGTTGAAGTTCCCCCGCGTAAGTCTATTTTGGGACAAGGCACTTGGTGTCAACATGTTTTTGTACAGCATGACTCGGGACAGATTTTATGAACTTAGGTCAACTTTGCACATTGTCAATGTACTGGACATGCCAGCTAACTGTAAAGACAAACTCTACAAGGTAAGACCTTTGTATGATGCAGTTCGTTCTAGTTGCTTGGAACTGGACTTGGAGGAACATCTCTGTGTGGACGAACAAATTGTACCGTTCACCGGCCGTTTCAGCCTCAAACAGTACGTGAGAGGTAAGTCGTGCCCATGGGGTGTCAAAATTTTTATTTATGTGGAAAATCAGGTATCGCATATGATTTTCTTGTTTACCAATCAAATATGGGGGAAATAGTAGCTGAGGAAATGAAACTGTATGATGTAGCTCCATCCATCGTAATGCATTTGGCAAAAAGAATAGGAGGGGAGAGAGGACATAAGCTATTCTTTGACAACTACTTATCATACAGCCTGTTTCAGGTTATGATAGAAAAGGAAGTGTACTGTGCTGGAACGGTGAGAGTCAATAGGTTTGGGAATACTCCACTGATTTCAGACAGAGAGGCAATGAAAAAGGAACGGGGATACGCAGAAGAGATAACAAATTTAGAAGAAAATGTGACAGTTGTCAAGTGGGTGGACAACGAAACTCTAGTTATGGCATCCAACTTTGTCGGAAAGGGTAATTGTGACAGAGTCGAGAGGTGGTCCAAAAAAGAGAAAAAGTATGTCACTGTGGAACATCTTGAAATCATCAGACTTTACAATCATGGAATGGGAGGGGTTGATTTGTTTGACCAGTTCATCAGTTATTACCGAACATTCATCAAATCGAAAAAGTGGACTCTTTGATTGATATTTCATGCCATAGATATGGCAGTTGTCCAGTCATGGCTGGAATATAGACGAGATGCGGAGTCCCTTGGAATCCCAGCAAAGAAGCAGTTAGACTAGCTGCATTTCAGAATGCGAATTTCTGAAAGTATAGTTTTTGCTGGGAAAAGCGTTCCTTCAAAGAAACGTGGACGTCCATCGCTGGATGAAATGTGATCAACTCAACCAGTTGTCTAGCGAAGGAAGGGTGAAGCCAGACTTGGGGTGGAGATTCAGCTCGATAGGGTGGATCACCTTCCACATCATGATGGCGACGGATTGGGTACAAGGTGCAAGATGCCCAAGTGTAATGGATGATCACGCATTTCATGCAAAAAGTGCAAAGTGGATTTGTGTTTATCAAAAGGAAAAAACTGCTTTGTGGCATATCACACCAAGTGATTGAAATAATCAAGTATTGTTTGGCATTTTCCATTTTTAAAAAATTTGTTAGATTGTTAGAAATTTTTTTTTTTTGTAAAAATCAGTTTGTGATAATCGTTTACATAATGAAAGGTTATTGAAAAAATACTAAGGGTGATTGTCTGTAAAATGAAAAAAAAACTTCTATGTAGCATTACTACATAAAATTCAATTCGTGCTAGTTTTTTATATTTATTGATTGGGATATTTGTGACATATTTTTGCATTTTTTTTTGTGTGTAATAATTGTATTTTATAAGTTAATTTTATGTTTGTAACATTTCTACTAAAGTTAATTTACTATTTAGAGGTTGAGTTAAATGTTGGAACTATATATAGATTTTGCATCATTTGAATCTGCTTGTGTACAATTGTGCACATGCTTTTTTTTTAATAAAAAAATGAAAATTAAAAAAAAACAATTTATGTACAAGTCTCAGAAATATGTACCGATTTCGACTACACATTGAAACAATTTTTTTTTCAGATGTTTATAAATCCAGGTCTGAAAGAAAGAGTAAAAAAATCACTATGATTTTCTCTGTTTTTTTTTCTTTTTTTTTCTTTTCTTTTCTTTTTTTTTTTTTTTTCCAAATTTTTCAGTTGTGTGTAGAATGATTTTTTAAGGAAAAATGTTGGGCAGGTTGAGTTTCACAAGGTCTGTGAAATGTATGTAAAATATTAAATGTTTTATAACATTTACCGGGCTACTGTTTATAAAAATTTACTACGTGTATTTTGACTTGGTACTTGCACAGCTTAAGAGGGCATGGTACATAATTCAACGCTAAAAGCATTGATCTATAACTGTGGGTTTCTTAAAGTCAATTTGCGAAAATTAAACAATAGCAATCGTAGACAATAGTTTTAGGCAACGCTTTAAACAAAATTGTTTCCAGTGTACCGGTAGCGAAATTCTCAGGCACAACCTCTGACGCCGGAACCTCGTGCATTTAACTGCGGCGCAAGAAATCACGCGTAACAAATAAGTAACTTTGGATAAATATTTACTCATAAAGTTGGCAAATACCATTATCTATGATTGTCATTGAGTATTTTATCCATATTGGCTTCAAAAAAAGCGTAAAAATCAATTTATGTTTTTAGCGTTTATTTATCTACCACGCACTCTTAAACTAGTTTCAAGAAAGTCTCAATTTTAATTAAATGCCAAAAGATGCTAAATATTATTTTTTTAAAGGCTATAAAATGCTAAATTTCATTTTCAAAATGTTAAATGTCACATTTGAAAAAGTTAAATTTCCAGACCTCTAATTATATTTTGGGGGGCATAGTAACCTCACACTTAAACATATGCCATCAACTTGTTTGTTCATCTTGGTGCAGCCCAATATTAGTATAGGATCTGAAATGTACCTATTTTTATTTAATGCACTGAAAAATACAAACAAATACAGCACATAAGTCCACACTCAAATAATAATTTGAAAACATATACTATATTTCCTATAAAAACAAGTCCAGGACCCACAAGAATTCCCTTGGAAGACCACGAGCAGCATACAACTTGAAGACAACGACAGTAGGTGACAAAGAGTTAAATTTATGAACTCAAAGCGAAGGAACTTTAATTTGATCACTTACTAAACAGGCCATGTTACAGTTTAACTGTGAACATTGAACAATTAATGCAACAAGAATATATAATTAACTGAATCATTTTCAAGAAAGCCACTGTGAGTGTCAAGAACGTAACACACTGGGAGTGTCCTGTCTGTTGTTTCTGAAGGTAACCTGCTACTTTCATGTGTCACGTCTGTTGTTCCTGAAGGAAACCTACTTTCATCTGTAACATTTGTTAATTGTCTGTGTTTACAGCCATTTAAATCTGTTTGTTTTGTCCTTTGCTATTGGCCACTTCTTCACACACCTGATTTCGTTGTTTCATGTCATCTTTCTAAACACAGCTACAGTATATTCTATTCCAGAATTGGATGCATGTTAAATGTTAATTAACAACTAATACCTGCTTTCCATTTTCTTTAACTGTCCATTTTCTACGACTCAGCAACATTCACTCACAACAGCATACTTCCACAAATATGGTTCAATTTATAATTTTTTTTAAACATGGTGACTTTTCATACAACAGAATTTAATACTAAACATAAATGTGCTGGGACAAATAAACAGACTGTGTATTATTGTACAAAAACATTTATTTACTCTTGAAACAACAGTACTTTAAAACTTTTAAACTGACATCAGCCATTACAGTTTTACAACAACAAATGCACTTTATAGGTACCAACATTAAAATGCTTTTATAAACAATTCCAGGCTATCCATGCTAACATTGGGAATGGCACCAAAAAAATTGCTGATAACATGCAACAGTACCTACAGTAAAACCTCCTTAATAAAACTTGATTAGAGCTAAATTTTTGCAGTTTTGTATAGATGAGGTTTTTATTAACAGGTCTTTGCAAAATCACTGTATAATCTCTGAACTATTTTTCAGGTTTTCTTCAAAATTCTTACATGCTTATCATTACAATGGCTTCCGTTTCCCAGTGGACTTAATACACATCGTCGTAGGTATTACT
>PNEQ01047924.1:13048-32653 GCA_003012365.1 Medauroidea extradentata
ACACCACCGACCCGACATGAATACAGTAGCTATTACAACCATATTTTGTTCACTGCTGAGAAAACAAACAAGATTTTAGTAGTTAGGGAGCACTAAATTACAAAACTACTAAAGTAGGCCACCAAGAGACCAAATTTGGAAGAAAGTTCCGTAGAATTCAGTGTAAAGAGAAAATAATTAAAACGAAAAATTAATTTTTAAAAACCAGCGGACAACTTATTGAGAATACCCAGGAGCAGATGTTATACATATTTAACATAAAAACAAATGTTCACCAACATTATATAGGAAAGCTGAAGTTATGTTGCTAGCCATTACTTGAAAGGTGCCCCACCTGCAAATTTACAGCCCTACCCTTTGTCACAAGGAACATTGTGACTACTGTTACCAGCTTCATTACAGTACTATATAATATGTGAGTAGAGTACAACTTAAATTCTACCTGTCAGTTTTATGCAGTAATTCTTATTAAACACAACAAAAAAATCCTAACAAATTGAGTATCTTGACTGCTAAGAGCACAAAGGTTGTATGTCCACAAATTATCAAAATTGAGTTATGGGTATTGGGTAATGCATCTTGGTGTACTCTTTTATCTGGACAAAGGTAGTATGTCCTTTTTTCAACGTAGGGCCTTAATAATGCTTTTTTCACTTGCAGTATGTTTAGTGTATTACCATACATTACGAAGACAATGGTAGCATGTTCCACATACTTCCTTTTGATTTTTAATGAAGCAGGTGTCATGTGCACAAAAGTAGTATGTCCACTTGGACAGTTTTGCTGTGAACAAAAGTTGTATGTCCAGTTCATAATACCTTTGTGCTGACAATAAAGCATTTGTATCTAAGGCTGTAGTAGACAAAGGTTGTATGTCCACTAATACTGCCTTTGTGCTGAAAAGAAACTAACAGTATTCGAGGCTGTTGTGTACAAAAAAAATTTTTGTCTTTTAATCTGCCTCTGTGTTCACCAAACCAGGATGCACTGTTGGACTGTTACTTTCCATTAATGTTTTCTTCTACGGAATCATCATACTTTTGTTTTTATGTGGTGTGTTGCCTCCAGTCTTATCCCAGCAGTTATGAAGTAATAATAATTAAAATGTATAGAAGTAAGAAGATGTTGGAATTGTGTGGTGTGAAGTTAAAAGATTTAAACAGTGAAAATGAATATACCGCAGAAAGTAATGACACAGTTCAACATATTCCATGTGAGTGTAATTTACTCAATAGAAACTAATAGTGTGGCTTTCTTGCTTGTGAGGTTAGGCACTGAATGTAGAGCAGAAACGAAGTAGAAAAAATAATGTGGTAAGGTCAAAGGAAAGTCTCGATTTTACTACCTCAGAAATGACGAACAGCAGAAAATTAGAGTATGTTTGAAATTCTTCTGTAGCATTTTCCAAATAAGTTTTAAAGTTATAAATCATGCTTTGGCCAATATGAATTCAAATGGTGCATTTTCTGGCAAAGACGGCAGAAAAGGAAGGAAATCTGTTAATAGTAAGTCGGAGGAAAATGTTCTTCATGTATGCATATAGATAGTTTCCCTCGCCTAGAATCACATTATTGTCGGTGTAATTCTAAACGGCTTTACCTGTCCCCGGAACTAATAGTCCGGCAGAATTGAGGTATGGGTTGGAAAAATGGTCTATAGTTCCGTTTGTAGTCTTAAATGAAAGATTATAATGTGTTGGAACAGAAAATGCCGAGTGACATCGGCCATCTGTTGAGCATTTTAAGATATTCAAAATAGCGGCCAATATGGTGTAATATTTTCAAAAATTTTAATAAAAACTTTGTATGGTTATGTTTGATATCAAAATATATGTTTTCAAGGGTGCAGACTTCAAATATGTACTTGTATTTTGTGTAAAAGTTAATTTATTATTACATATTCAATTTAAATATCGGTAATTTGTTTTATGTATGCTTTATGGCAGGTGTGCATTTTTAAAATGTGTACCTCTTTGAGTTGCTGTGGCAGCTCTTTAATGTTCTCAGTGACCTGGCATCAAAAAGCAGAACCAGTAAACTATGGATTGATATTATAATCAAACCAGTGTTCATTATGATGAAATTTGTAAGAGCTGAAAGAGAAGGGGAGTGGATGTTGCATCTTGAAGCATTAAGAGAAATGCTACCTTACTTCTTTTCTGCTGGCCATGTACACTATGCAAGATATGCTACATATTACTATCGGTCAATGATTGTGCTACCTGCAGAAGTTCGTCAATACTTTATGGAAGGCCAGCATGTAATGAGACACAACCCAGGTGTATGTACTGGAATTTGGAGTGACATGTATATTGAGACTACTTTTATAAAGTACGGCCATGGTAAAGGCGGAATCATTGGGATTACCTTGAAGCCAGAAACTCTAAAAACCTGGGCCCTAAGTCTTCATATTTCAAGTCAGTTAGAAAATGCCCTGTTTGAAATGGCTGAAGGTACTAAGGGTGTCATTCAAATTTTGCGCAAAGAGGAAGAAAAGAGTAGAGTGTTGAGTGACAAAATGGATCGAGAAGGTATTCGACAGAAACTGGAGTTATGCATCAACCCTCTTAATGCAGCACATCACGCTGATGGACTGTTAAACATAGTGAGCGGAAAAGTTGCTCGAGCAGAAGTGAATGTAGATTATTCTCTAGAAATTGGACTTGCACAGATGAAAGACTTCGAAAAAGGTTTCCCTGAAAATTTTCACAAGCCAATTGCAAAGAAGGTGGTTTCCATGGCTGATAAAAACAAATGTGTTGTGAAAAATTCAAAAGGAATACCAGATCCTAATGTCATCTATTCAAGGATTATTGGAATTCAGGCCAGTTCTCGTGAAATTGATATTAGCAAAACACTTGATCATGAGCTTTCCCATGTTCCAACATCCATGTTTACAGAGGAAGGAGAAATGCGCTCAGCTAAGGCAAATCAATGCTTAAAAAGATGCTACAAGTAAGTGTGTCTCCTAGAACAATACCCAAACTGGATATTATCATCATAGATGGAATGGCTCTTTTGTGGACTGTTCACTTGCCAAACCAAGGAACAGTCACAACACTTATCTCCAATCTCAAACATCTTCTTAAATTAAAGTTGGAGAGAAGTGAGGTGTACCTAATATTTGACCAGTACTATGACTACAGTACAAAATCTGCAACCAGGGGAACAAGATCTTCATCTGCTAGTCGAGTGTACAAAATCGCAGAAGATACACCACTTCCACCCCAAAAAGTTGTTCTAACAGTAACAGAAAACAAAAAGCAGTTGATTACACTGATCTGTGAAGATCTGTGTACAGACAAATCGTTCCACAAAGATGTGAGAAATAATCATGTCATTACTGGTTTGGACAACACACCTTATCAAATATCACGGGACAGTGTCATCAAGAATCGAGAGGATTTGTACACAACACATGAAGAAGCTGATACAATAATCATTCAGCAAATGATAGCAGTTTCAAGAGAGAACCCTGAAGTTATAACTATTGTATCAAATGATACTGATGTATTTGTTCTTCTTGTGCATTACTATCAAGAGTACAATATCTCTACTTGCGTGTTAATGGAATCACCAGTACAAGAAAGGACTGTTGTAGATATTGAAGAAACAGTAAAAAAACATTCTTCAATAATTTCAGAATTTTTAGCTGCTCATGCACTTTCGGGATGTGACACTGTGGCATGTTACTTTGGGATATGCAAAGGCAAGATTGTAAAGGTACTTCGATCAGGATTATCGCTCTCCTTGCTTGGAGATGAGAGAGCAGAAATGAATGATGTCATAGAGCAGGCAACAAGTTTCATATCGGCATGCTATGGGCAACATGGATGTAAACAAATGTCAGAAACCCGTGTTAAAGTTTGGGCGAGCAAAGCTAGTGCAGGTTCTGTCACTGCTCCAAACCTACGTATACTTCCTCCAACTACAGCAGCGTTTCTTGAAAATGTTAAACGCGCACATTTTCAGGCTAGTATCTGGCGATCAGTAACCAAACCTGAACTTACAACCTTAGATCCAGTAGAATATGGCTGGTCAAAGGATGAAGCGAACAAATCGCTGGTCCCTGTTGCAGTTCCAGAAGGGATTGCTTATGCCCCTGAATATATTTTGAAGCTGGTGAAATGTGGCTGTACAAAACTGACTCCTTGCAAATCTTCAAAGTGTAGTTGTTATTCTTCAAGACTTACTTGTACATTATTCTGTGCCTGCAGCGATTTGGAATGCAATAACACTTCTTAAGTTGTTCAGAATATACTTGCCTAGTACATGTGTTTTAATGATCTTTGGTGTAAATATGCATGTGTTGATTTATTTGTTGTGTGAATTCTTTGATATGTGTGTTACCGATGATAACTTACATAATGTTCAATAATTCACTATCCTATTCAGTTAAGTTACATTTGAAATAAATATAAAACTTTAATAAGAATATTAGTAAGTATTTCATGTACGTAATTGAAATTTCAGAACATATTACATCATATTGGCCGCCATTTTGAATATCTTAAAATGCTCAACAGATAGCCGATGTCACCCGGCATTTCCTGTTAGAAGACACTTATATCTTTCATTTGACACCTTAAACAAAACTATAGACCATAAATTTCACTTCATGCCAAAAATGGCCCATTTCTGCCGGACTATAAACTTGCTGAGCTCTATGGACTCTACTGTACAAATTACTGTCCGAATGAAAACATAGCACCTGTTAAGGAAAATATCTTTCGGCGAATCTTTAATTCATATGATCCGCCATTGTCAACATATGTGCCCAAAAAAGGCAGATATACCACATGTAAAGTATATTATGAGGCTTCAGACAAGACCAGCTTGGCAGAAAAGTGGAAAACCCATGACAGAAAGAAGAAAGAAGCCATGGTAATGAAGGAAAGTGATATGAAATGTGCCAGAGAAAGCAAAGAAAAGGACTGCAACATTTGACCTTCAAGCTACCCTCTACATTCCCCATGCTGGAGACTGTCAGATTTACTACAGTAGGAAGTTGTCGATTTTTAACTTTACCATTTATGATTCAAATGGTGACGATTACTGCCTTGTATGGGACGAAACCGAAGGGAAGAAAGGCTCCTCAGAAATTGGGTCCTGCATTTTGACTTATCTGCAGATGTTACCTGAATCTAATGACCATGTGACTTTTTTTTCCCAGACACAGCTGGTGGACAGAATTGAAACCAGTTTATCACAGCAGCCATGATGTATACTGTTCAAACAATTGACCACCTCAAGATATGTGACATGAAATACATAGAGTCAGGTCATTCTTATCTTGAGGTTGACTCCATGCATGCCACAATAGAGCGTGCCAGGAAACACATCAATATATATTCGCCCAGAGAATACCACGTTGTAAGGGAAATGGCTGTAAAAAAAAGAAGTCCGTACAAAGTTACAAATGTGACTTTCAAAGACATAAAAGATCTGAAAACTCTATGAAGGAAAGTTCTTACGAACACCAAAGAAGATGCAAATAGGAACAAGATATCTTGGCTAGGGATAAAATGGCTTCGTTTTCAGAAAGAACTTCCATACTGTGTACAGTTTAAGTACAACCTGAGTGACTAGACCTCCTTAGAATTTTCTATTCTAGGGCGTAGGGCAAAGCAGTTTCAATGGAGCACCCACTCTGAATTTTGCCTACAGTAAGAGGATACCCATTTCAGCAAAGAAAAAACAAGACCTTTTGAAACTGCTGGATAAAGGCGTCATTCCTGAAACATATGCTGCTTGGTTCAAAGCTCTTCCTTGTGAAAAGGGAAGAAGTGATAGCGTTCCCTACAACACTGTAGAATATGAAAGTGAATCTGAGGAATTTTGAACATTGCAAGAAACATTAACGGACAAATAGGACTCCTATTTATTTTTTTATTTCAGTAAATATTTAAATGTTTGTAAACATTTGTGAAAATTTTTACAAAAGAGGTTTTATTGAAATTTTTCCCTGTGAAATTTATTAGTGAACGTGAACTTGAAGAAACATCACTTGTGTTGTTTGTATTTGCAAGATGAAAAAGAAATTATTTTTATTCTATTTATGTGAATATATTTTTTGTGATTCCAGTGGTGTGTAAGTTAATTATTTTTATATTGTATTATTTTCTTTACACTTTTGCTTTGGTTCAACATGTTTTATGCACTTAATTAATACTGATGTTTTGCAAGGAAGTTATAAAGCGACAACATTATTCTGTACAAAGGTTGTATGTCCCACCATCCAAGACCAAATACATATTTAAGAAATATTTATAACAAATAATGAATAACTGACATTGTAAACAGTACATGGATACTTTCAGAAATATGTTAATACATAATAATTTCAACAACTACAAAATACATTGTAACTGCTAAGTAAAACTCCTAAAGTGACCAGTCACAAAACATTCTTTTGCTATTTCAGCCATTGTTATGTTTTTGGACATACAACCATTGTGTTCTTAGCAGTCGATATACAAGCACTTTGGTTTTATTTTTATAACAGACAATACAGGTAATGCAAGGTACATTATTAGAGTTTAACAATACTTTGTTATGCGAGTAGGGAATTAACAAAAATTTGTGGTTTTAGGAAATTTGATGGTCCCACGGATTAGTAAGATTATACAATAGATCTTTTTGTATCGCACATATTAAGTGTTTTACATTATCTCGAACAGCTTGGTCTTAGAAAACAAGTATACGAGGAAAAGAGTAAAAGAATCAGCCAGTGCTATACTACTAAGAAAACATAAACATCACAACACTTTCCTAGAATGACTTAAGATAAACCCCTGAAAACTAAAAGCAGGATGGCCAGACAAGAAATGAAACATGCATCCTTCTGAATGTGAGGAGAGTTTTTCCCACCGCTCTATCTGGATAAGTGCCTACAATATAACATTAAAGATTCTGTGTGGTAAACTGTAAAACTAATGCTGACTCTCAGTACTCTCAATGCAGTTATTTTCAATCTCCCAGAATTTGTGTAAGAAACAAAAAAGTGTCAACATTTCTTTGGCCAATTATCTATTCATAAATGTTAGTCATAAACAGTCACCATGTAACATGTATTGTGTTTATCGAATTAGACTTTCACAACATTTTGCATAACACACATAGACAAAACACATGGCACTCTTAATACTCCAACGAGTACTGAATTTATTTTCCACAAATGCATACAATTTTCGTAACAACATACAATCTGAACAACCATAACATTTGGTAAACAACACACAGTTATTATACAAGATACACAGTCAGTTTGTCTACAACATCCATTTGAGAGACAAAGTATTGCCTTTAGGTGCACAAAATATTGCCTTTAGGTGCACAAACCATTTCCTGAAACATAACAAAACCTAACTTTCTTTAGTGTCTATGCAGTACCTACTCTGTTAGACTCAAAGAACTTTCACCTCCTTATTCTCCCCTTTACACGTACCATATGTAGGCCTAACACAGTCTGAAGGTACATAAAATAAAAAAAATTAACCACACAATAATATATAACTTTCTTTTAACAAATGGAATTGATATTACATGATTATTTACATGTAAATAAAATTTTAATTGAATATATAAACTAACAATTATTTCCTTATTTCACTATCAGGTGAACAAATTAATTTTATATTAATGAGAGCATTGGATAAATGAAGTTTGTTAAACAAGGTTTCACTGCGTTACCATATTTGCATGCAAGTATAACCTCATTTTTAAACAAACCAAAAAAACCTTATTTATAACTTGAGAGAATGTTATACACGAGACATTTGAATCCTAAAATCACTTATGTTAAATCAGTTATGCTACTGCCTATTATTGTAACTTTAAGAGCCAAATTTCAACTAGCTTATGACTAAATTAACAAACAAACCTTTTAGAAATATAATTTCCAAAAACAAAATGTCATTTTTAACCAGCCGTTACATCAGAACAATATTGCGGCTGTAAATTTCTGTTTTCGATCGTAAAGAACAATATATTTCAGATCATTAGACTTTTAGGTCACTGTTGGTCTGGTAGGTTCCGTTGGTGTTGGGACTAGGAGAGACATTCTGCTCTGCAGTATGTGCAGCGATATCAGTATTGCTAGCAACATTATGCCAGGGCAGATACTCCATTTTACATCATATGCTCCCGAGACATGCTTCATTTTAATGAAAATGTTTTAAAAATAAGCAATTTTTAAAAATAACTTTGGCAACTCCATTCTTTAACTGCTCTGCACATCCTGAGTTTTGTTTTTTATGGTTTCTGAAACTGCTCCAGGTGAATACTGGTATGGTTTCTAAACAGATTCCTCTCCTAGATCCCGTCCTTGTGTAAATCTGTTGGAAACCATCTGTGATGATCAAGACCCAAAACAAATTCATAGCTTTAAATGCCACTTTTCCACAATTTTTGGTTAACAGATTGTATGCCTGTATTATAAAAGTTTTACACATTCTTCCAAAGACATGTAACATGAGTTGCACCAAACAAATACTTTTTAAACATTTTTTTTTTCCACATGCTATACAGTTAACACATACAGTATGTAGGCTGTTCAGAATAAACTGAGCACAGCTTACAATTTTCTCTGAGCCATTATGTTTCTGTTTTTATTATTTCAAAAACAAAAACCATCACGTAACTAAAAACTAGTGTAAACATTTCATAACTCTCAATATTTTACTGCCATAGCCACAATAAATATTTTTTTTTTATTACGTGTTGGACAGTGCTTACTTTAAAGTGAACAACCAATACCAAACATTCACTGTCTTATAACATTGAACACATTTTTGTTGTTACATACAGTATGAAACAATAATACTGGAAACACGACTACTTATACGTACACATATTTTAACACAAATACTTGTGAATTCCTTTCAAATAAGTACTATAAATAACATGTACAGCAAACACAATCAATACATATTACAACACCCCCTCCCTCTATTAAGTGCTCTGCCTACCTAGCAGACAATCACAAAGCATAAATGAGCACTCAATGTTAAAATAATTACTTCTCAATGGCTCATGTTTTTAAGACAACTTTCAAACAAAAGAAGGGGAGATTAAGGAGGAATGGGACATAGGGAGGAGTGTGGCATGTTTACTTTTCCTCCATTTTTTTACGTTTGTAGTTCATCCTTCTGCCACAGGTAACAGCAGCATCAGTTTCACTTCCAGTTAAAATGGCTGCCTAATGTTGACAGATGTATAAATGTGGCAATGAAAATATAATATCTTAGCGTAAAAAGTAAGTGAACTGCACATTGTTCAAATTATTTTACTCTGTAGTTGGTTAAATAAGAGCCTAAATTAATGTATCATTTGAAACTATGATAAATACAGCATATGTACTTTCATTGCACCACTGTTCACTTGAATGCAAAAAACATCTTGATATAAACTTTGTCGAACAAAATGGCAAAGAAGAAAGGAATGGGACACCGAGATTTAGAAGGAAAGGGACACTGTCCCACTCCTCCCCATTGCAAATTGTTTTGTGTGTCAATGCATTCTGAACTTAACACAGCAAATATTTTTCTCTGTTTTAGAATACACCCCATAACTGGAAGTATTGCATCATATCGACCTCCTCCCTCCTCAGCTCTCGGGAGCGCGGAACCGGTTTCCCCTCCACTAGCTGGTGTGACCTCGATGGGTGGTATATAGTCCCCGACTCTGTCTCATGTGTTCCAGTTGTGCTCCAGCTTGTGCAGTGATAACATCGTCTGCTAGCCATCCTCCGTCGTGGACGCCGAAGACGCCCTGGTCAACCTCATCGTGGAGGAGGTATGCAGGAATTTATCTACAATTTTTATGATTCGCAACCAGTTGATAATAAGTACACGTACTTGATGAGTGGAATCCAAGGAGACACTATGCGTCCAGCACCCCCTCGGTGGGTATGATACAGTCAGACATCCACAGCATCTTTGGCATCGGCCATATATAACCTTGCGGTTCATACTTTCGGCTGCAGGTGATACTGTTGCATCGTGTCACTTACTTCTAGAACTGTCACTGTTCGCACTCCTGCCTCCACTGACTTTGGTGTATATCCTGGAGACAATAAGATTTTGCATATCTTAGTCCAGAACATGGGCACCCCTGGCAAGGTAATAACTTGGGTTTGCCAGTTAATGGTGCAACATAAAGACTCAATAACAGCAGATTTGGTAATGTTGCCAAGTGTGTGCGTCGACACGTCCAACGAGGAGTTTTCTGACATGCTATCTATTCAGTAATCAACTTGCCATAGAGATCCGCCTCTAAGTGTGGCGCCTCTGCTTTGACCTTCGGGTGGGGCTACGGCAAGGCCTTGACATGGCGCTGGAGCTTGCTTGTACCAACTTGCCAACCACGTGGCAGGACACACAGACACGCTTAGAACAGGAAGAAGGCATCCTGAGAAGGAAAGAATTCCGAACACTTACAATTTTGACAGTTTTAAGTATGTGAGTGAAGAGGAGAAAAGTGTGAGAGAGATCGCAAAAGCTATGGACATATCTAAGTCTGCATTGGCAAGGCATGTTAGAAGATACACTGAGAGTACTGACAAGGATTCAATTAAATTCCAGACAAGTCAGACACGTGGCATGATTTTCTTCTGTGATGAAGAGGTTATATTGAGAGACTATTTGTTAAGAGCAAGTAAGATGCATTACGGACTTACAGCAGTCCAGGTAAGAAAGTTGGCTTATCAATATGCTGTTGCTGTTAATAAGAGCAGTCCCAAATTGTGGTGAGAAAATAAAACAGCTGGTTTCGACTGGTTCAGGGGTTTCATGGCACAAAATCGTGAATTGTCTCTACGGGCACCAGAAGCAGCCAGCTTAAGAAGAGCAACAAGCTTCAACAAAACAAATGTAGATGCATTTATGAATAATTTAGCAGTTGTTATCGAACAATACAAACTGACTCCAAACTGCATATACAACTGTGATGAAACAGAATTCACTACTGTTAACATGCCTTCTCGTGTTGTTGCACGAGGTGAAAAACAAGTATGTCAGATGACATCTGCAGAATGTGGATAAACTGTAACAGTATGTGTTACTATGAACGGTATTCGTAACAAACACTGTACCACCTGTGTTTGTTTATCCTAGAGTAAGGTACAAGGATTACTTTCTGAATGGAGCACCCCCTGGGAGCCTGACATTGCCTAGAAGGAATGGGTGGATGTCCAGTGATTTATTTGTGTTGTGCTTGGAACGTATTATAAAGCACACAAAGCGTTCCATGGACAGCCCCATCCTGCTTATTTAAACAACCATGTGAGCCATGTTAGTATTGTTGTAATAAACAAAGCTATAGAAAATGGTATCATCGTGCTGACATTTCTTCCACATTGCAGTCTCGATGTATCTGTTTTTCCCCCACTAAAATCTCAGTATAACAGAGTAATGACTGGCTGCTAAATCACCCATGCAAAACCATCTCTATTAACAGTATCAGCGAACTTGTAGGATATCCCTTGGCAGTAATACAGAAGAATATAATGCCAGGCTTTAAAAAGACCAGCATGTATCCTTTTAACAATGAACCTTTCATAGAAGAAGAGTATCTGATGTCCTCTGTAACAGATTGTCCTAAGCAAGTTGAAGCTAATGTCACTTGCAATAATTCTAATACGTTATATGATGTTACTCTCCAGAATAATTCAAGGGCATTTTCAACTCCAGAAGAAACCAACATTTCTGGCATGAAATCCACTACACCAAGTGATGTTACTCTGAAGAGTACTTCAACAGCACCTTCACCTCTTGAAGAAACTTACATCCCTGGCAAGGAATCCACTACAAAAGATAACGGTTCTCTGCAGAGTACTTCCAGAGCACCTTCAACTTCTGAAGAAAGCATTGTCCTGGCCAACCTATCCAGGAAAACACAACAAATCACTACAAAATGACATTTATCTTTTGAGTATATATTGCCATTCCCCAAAGCTGAACCACGGGAATCAAGCAAACGAGGGAGAAAAAAAGAAACTCCAGAATTTTAACTAGCACACCAAATAAAATTTAAGCTGAAAAGATTGCAGCTGAAAGGGCAAAGAAAAAACACAACAAATGATAATAAGCCTATTCGAAATTCAGTAAAAAAGAAGATACTAGATCAAGATTCTGAAACTTCCTCCGAAAACATCTCAACGGAACTTGAAGATAGTGATGATTGCATGATTTTGACAAGTTCTAGTTAAAGTGATGTAGAGTCAGAGGAAATTAACTGGGAGTTAGAGAACACGGAAATCAAAATAGGTGATTTTTCATTAGTTCAGTTTTGTACTAAGAAGCCTGTTCTGTACTATGTGGGTAAAGGGAATGTAATGAACTGAAGGTGCAATTCCTGCGTAAGAAGAAGGGCTGTTGGAAGTTTTTCTTCCCAGAGCAAAAAGACACAAGTTTTGCTGATAAACTTGATATTATGTTTAAATTGCCAAGTCTAGTTACTCTTGGTGGTACAAAG
Source organism: Medauroidea extradentata (assembly GCA_003012365.1). Lineage (NCBI taxonomy): Eukaryota > Metazoa > Arthropoda > Insecta > Phasmatodea > Phasmatidae > Medauroidea > Medauroidea extradentata. The sequence goes on from PNEQ01047924.1 coordinate 25,522, forward strand.
AGAATGAAGTCTCTGTTTACATTCAAGGTTAATTTGACAAAATATAATGTTCTGTAATGAGAGTGAAATGTTCGGTATTGCTGCTGAATTAGAGCAAAACGTTCTGTAGTACAATTAAAACTAGGGTGAAATGTAGTAAAATGCTATTAAACTAATGTCTTATGTTCTGTGATGCTGTTAAACTAGACACTTATGTTCTGTGCTGCTGTTAAACTAGAATGTGATGTTCTGAAGTGGTGTTAAACTAGAGCATTATGTTGCAAAGTATATCTATATTGTGGTCCTTAAGTTTCATAGGCAACTAAGCCCCATAAGATTTACATGGTAACTAACCTTGTCAGAACTGTGTGATAATACCATGGAAGCATGTCATTGTAATAAACATGTGTAAATTTTAATAAATGCCTTGCAGTTTTAGTTAATTAATCATTGTGCAAAGACTCATTTATTACGTTTAGGGTAAAACTTCAATCCAGATTGAACCTGAAGTGGAGTCAACTCGGAGTGAACGTGTAGCGAACATGGATTGACTGTGTTTATGGTAAATCTTACAATCCAGATTGAACTGTAAACAAGAGCCAAGTTGAAGTCAACCTGGACTGAAAACGTAATAACGCTATCTATCGGCGACAGTACGAAGCAGAGAACAGATGACAAACGAATAATTCGAGTTACTCCAAATAAGGCTTTTCTTCACGAGAGAGATGCACGACTTGTCTTGTTCAGATTGCTTTATAAAAGCAGTTTAGCTTTACAAATACCTGCTTTTAACTGTTTCTGTTAAATTATAATGTGTTCTCTGTTTTTTTAACCTAACCACAAGACCTAACAACACGATATGGCGGCAACTTTGTCCTGCGTGTTTTCTTTTCAGTTCAGTCTGTGTTTACAGTAAAATATCAATCCGGATTATTCACTTTAGTCCACCTCAACAAGTGGAGTGGATTATCTCGCTTCACTCCTACTTCAGTCCACAACAAAGTGTTTATAGTAAAATCTCAATCTGGATTTCTAAGTCCACTCCAGCTTCAATCCGGATTGAAATTTTACCCTAAACGGCCTAATTCTGAAGTAAAATTATGACCAGCAAAAATATTTTCATATAAAGTGACCGATTCGTCCCTAGCCTCCCATATTCTACACCCTGCATGGAATTTCAGTAACAAAACAGCTACATAAAAAATATATCCAATTTTATTTTTTATTTTTTTAAATGTCTATATGAACAATTTAATTTAAAATTCACAATTTGTAAAAAAAAAATATTAATGAATATTTTTTTTAATCCTTTAACACAATAGTTTGATTTTCCTGTAAAACATATTTTGTTTGAAAGCGTTATATTCCTATGTATTTGAATTATAGTAGCATCCTAGCATCCAGTTAATAGTGCACAACGTATTAGCGAGAACACCGTTGTAACGAGGTCTTTCAAGGAACAGTCAAAAATCACACAAATTTTCCATGAAAAATTGTGATTTTATAAGAATCATGTATGGTAACATCACGTGAAGAGTGATTTTGTTATCTGTGTACCGTAGCTTCACCACCCCCAGCTGGCCCGCATCCACTCTTTCCCTGTATTGTTTAATCCTTCGGTTGCTGCGACACCTTCGACACATTCTTCCAACTCACAAATTCACCCCTCTACCCATTCCAAGCAGGTGTGTTTGTCTTAAAATAAAATACCACCCCTTAACATGCTACCAGGTTCAGTATTTCTGTAGTCATTCCAAGCCATTGTGCTTTCAACGTCAAGTTGTATTTTCTGCTTTGGTTTATCTACAACTTAACATATTAGGATAAAAGTATACTAATTTATCCAAAATTAATTTTAAAAATTTGTATATTTGTGTGTGTCTAATTCGAAAAGAGGTTGCCAACACATGCCTTCTGTACATTACGTTTAAAAAATGTTCAAATTTAATAATACTTGAAACCTTCATTAATGTCTAAACAGAAAACATGTTAGGTAACTCCAAGCTGATAGATGAATTCTAAATGAATCCATCTCCATTGTTGGTAAGTTCATTTCTAAAATTATTATACAACCATTTAAAAAATTTATAGAAATATGAAGGCAAATCAATAATTTCACAAATTACCTGGTGTAAAAATTGACAAATGAATGTGCAAGTATATATTATACTCAGAAATAATGCTGTACATTGTGAAAGTTACGAATAGCGCCATACAGAAAAGTGTAAACATTATTACAGAAGTTTATTAATATGTCGGCTTGATAAATCATATACAGATTGGAGTTGCAAAACTCACTTCAAACATATGGTAGCAATACACATTTCATTAATGAACAACATTTTAACATTCATATATATTTAAAATATATGGACTCCATTATGTGAAAACAGTCATTCAGTTTGCTGCTTTATCCTAAATAGGGTAGTTTCTTACATTCAGTATAAATTGAATTTTAAACTAGCAAAGATGCAAAATTCCCTTAATGATTGTTTCATGGGAAAACTAGCACATGCATTCTCGGTTTATACATTGATGTGAATAACTAGCAAGATATTTTTAATGCTGTTCAAAAGGAATACTGTATTGTGCAGGAAAATAATAAAGACCTGCTTTTTGTAAATTTATTTAAATTTTTTTTTTTTTTTTAAACAAATTTTTGTATAGCTCCTTAGCATAGAACAGTAATACGTTTGTGGTTGAAATTGTAATCAATGAAATTGCTAAATTGAGAGGAGAGGGAAATCTAATTCAAGTGTTAAAAGCTACCATAAACTTTTACATTTTGTGTTTGAATTGTCCTACAGTGCATATTAAGGGTGCCGTCTACCCGCACGTGAGAGGCTCAAAAGCGACGGAGCAGTAAGGTCGACTTTGAAGCGCACATCAACTGCCGCGTCGCATCAACGAGCCAAGCGCTAAACTAGCGTGCAAGCTTTCCGCCGAACAGTTTTTACTATGGGACAATAAGCGGTGACCATATAATTTTATTGGTGGAAAGTCTGCAGCTAAGTTCTGTGCAGGTCGCAACCTGAGTTTCACGTACATCCGGTTAGTACATTTTGAAGTACGGCAGTCTGAAAAGGCCGTTTTTAGCCATGTTGGAGGACTTACAAACAGTGTTTTTAATGAGCAAGGCGTCTTAACAATGAGGTTCCGACCTTGTCTGAAGTTTGTTTTATTTTCTTACGTTGGCACAATGGGCACGTATGGAATATTTTCATAGAAAAAACCTGTTTAAGAACACGCTGCAACGCATTTGAAGCGTGGGGTAGGCGGCCGTCTTAATGTGAACATTTTACAGAAAAAAGTAGTTGACTGAAAACTATAGTCTTTTCAGTCTATAGCTTACTTCCTGAATATTCTACAGTGCTGACAGAGAATACAGATGTCTTATATTTGAAGAACTCGTCTTAGAGGAAAAGATGGCATACAGAAAAGATGTTCTGTTAAGACAATTTTTGGGCTTCTCTTTTAAATAGGACTCCATCAGCTGAAAACTTGAGGAGAGTGGTGAAATCGCTACTCACAGCATCACATGGAATCGCTGCCCTAGAGACAGGCTTTTCAGTCAATGGACACATTCTTGTCGGAAACCTAAAACAAGATTCTGTAGTAGCCCAACATCTTGTGTTTGATGTGGTGAAGAGTGCCGGTGGACTTCACGCTCTTGACATAACCAAACAACTGCTCTTCTCTATGCAGAACGCAAATGCCAGGCGGAAAAAGACTTTGGAAGACAGAAGAAGTAGACTCAAATGCTGAAGAGAAAGCAGCAGATGAGAAGAGGAAAGCTGCAACGCTTGCTAAAGAACTTGAGGCAAAAAAAAAAAAAAAACTTCTAGAAACTTAGACAGAACTTACCACCATTGATGAGCAGTTGGAAGGACTGAATAAATTATGTGAATAACAATTTGCTTTCATTTGCTTTCTTTCTTTTTTAGATACTTAAGTAAACTATGGTTTTATAGCCATGGATATCGGTGCTTATTATGGTAACTCCCTTGAGTTGAAAATAAATTATCAACATTTCAGAAGACATTTTACACTGGACAGTGAGTGCAATTTACATAATTTATACTGAAATTGGTTCTGAATGAATAGTGTGTCAGTAGTACAGGCAAGAAATTTTCATTTTTATACTCCGACAATAGAGGCGAATTTTCAATTTGAGCAAGGTTTATGAGATGTTCACTAATCTTTCCACGAATAAGATAATTATAGTGAAATGGAATTCAACATACCCTGTCCCATACTTGATTTACATGATAACCAACACTGACATTATCATATCCAACAGACTTTCCTAATCCTGAAGTTCTGCTCATGAAATATTTTGTAACGGTAATGAAATCAACAGTATTTCACAGCAGAAATCTATAAGTTCTTCAATATTACTGTAGTTGTTCACTTCAATCTTCTGTCAACAAACAAATGATGTTGGAATTTTCCAATCAGTATTCTTCAGATAATGGTAAGTTTTATTACAAATTATGCTTGTAGCCTACTTGAAACAGAATATGTTTATTGGTATTTATAAATATAATTCTGGAAGTGTCTATTAAACCTTCTGAAATTATGAGTTATTATTTTTTTATACATTCTTTTGGAGAAAAATCGTCTTTTAAATTGTGATATTGTTTGAAACCATATGACCATATACAGTAATGCTAAGTATACGAGTATTAAGTTTCATATGTTGTCATTTTATTAGGCGAGACAATGTAAAATCTTGAAACCCTGGAAAAATCCAGAAATCTGAAAAACCTGATTTGGTAGACACCATGGAAAGAGTAAATGTTGAAACTTTTAAACAAGAATTTGAAACATTTGAACTTGAAAGGCAAACGATGGTTGTATAATTGAAAGTTCCGAGTAAATATAATTTTGTGATTGTTTTGTAAAGAGCTTATTTGCTCAATATTTACTACTATAACTATTGTGTTTATAGTAACATAAATAAATTTCTACAGGTAACTAGCTTCATCAGCAGATTAAGAATGGTCAGCAATCTATTTTTGAACCATAAATAGTAATGTTGGAATGTTGAGTTGAGAAATTACATCAACTTAACACAGCTGCTATTATCTAGTAAGTAATGCAAAGTTTCAGTAGACTTGTACAATGTCTGTAGTTAACATTATTATCAGCACTGATTATTAAGATAGTTTGTGGAAGTGGCCAACAACACACTGGAATTGTAAATCAAGTAACTTGTCTGTATATACATAACAGAACCAAAAAAAATTGTATCAAGAAACATTGTTTGGCGGAGATACATATCCAATGTTTCCTTCAAGTTTATTTCTGTTGTAAACTTTATTTTTTGTTAAAAGAAACAAAAGACATTCTGGAAAAGCACCAACTGGCTCAGAAAACTGGCAAGATCGGCAAAGGATGATCGCAATTAGCATGATCAGCAAAACTGATGATCGACCCAGCTCTATTTAAGACACCCTCGCATTCCACAGTGTAACACCGTCGAAGACTGTCATATATCCAAACCTAAAACACCTAAAACTGAGAAAATCCAAAATTACTGCAATGACTATTCTTAGGTGAGAGGAGTGTGTTGACTTACCCCAGCTATTAAGAGAGACTTGAAACCCTTCACTACTGCTACACTGAGAGTGAATACAACAACACAGTCTTATCCCAGGACACCACTCTCAGGGGTGCACCGTAGGTCCTCTCAACATACAGGAAAAACACAAGTCTCAACGTTCTGCCAACTAACAACAATCTCAGCCTTTTTCCTGTCGGGAATCAGCACACCTTAACACGTACCACCGAATCAAGTGGCGACAGAGACAGCAACAGGTTAAGGACGCCTAAATACGGTGGCTTGTAAAATTCGTGAAATAATGCATATTTTTTAAATTTTCTACAAATGTCAAAATATTTTCATTAAAAATGTAATTTCTTGCAAATTTAGACACCTTCTCATGTCCTTACTTGGTGATGTGGCATGAGTAGATGTTTAGTAGTAAATTGATTGTGGCACAACCGTCGCAATGAGTACATTTTTCTTTCAGATATTTCTTGTTTTACTTCGGTACCATTTGTATGTAACTAACTGTGTTAGCCAAGCCATACGTTTATATTTTAACTGATACTTTAAAGTTAAAACTGATAAATGGGAAAATATAGACATTTACTGCTATTTCCAACTTTCTATAACCTTTAACAAATATTTACATTTTACATGTGGCACCATGATGCGAGCTATGGCCATAAATACACTCATGTAGATATAAGCATTTATCAATGTACATTTTGCACTGGAAGTCTATAGAGATTTACTCACCATGTTTACGGGTCCTTACTGATACACACCACAGCGACCAGAAATTTTTAGGTTGATTTTTTCTCTCACTTTCTCAGCTAGTTCACTTTATTACTTTAACGATGATTTCTAACTTAGCTATGAAACACATCTGTACTACAAATATTGTGACCGGTCTGCTACATCGCTCTGTTGTAGTTGTATTCTAGATGTTGGAAGTACGTCGCCGATGTCCCTGTTCGCGGCAACAGAATGTGACGGGGCTGCTTCTCCTCCGTTGTTATTTATTTGTATATATGTATATATAGGTTATGATGTTACGATGTCTCTGTTTGCGGCGCTAAAATGCGACGGGTGTCCTCCGTCTACGTCGCAGATGTAGTTGTTGTTGATTCGGGGACGTAACTCTCCCCCCGTTGCTATTGCACGTAGTTAGCAGGCAAAAAAAAAAAAGGCAAAACACAGAAAGCTGATGTAGAGGCGGTGCCTATTATAATGATGCCCGGATAGCAGTGAGGTTACTCCGAAACGGCTAAAAAAAAAATAAGAAGAAGAAAATTTATATCAGCATTATTTTTATTTAACCTTTCTTTTGATGCACTTGAACGGACAATGGCAATTCATAAAGCGAGTGCTCGCCCAGAGTTAGTTGAGGTGACTTTTCTATATACGTATTAGGCATTACTGCCTGCCCTCTGTGTGAGTAGTAGTACTTGGCCCGGCACTTTGTCTACCTTAATCACCGGCTATATGGTTATGAATATCTACTGGTTGTTTACTACTAAATTAAAAGGCAGCATGCCAACAAAGAAAGAAAATAAAGCTAAGTTCGACTAACGAATCCGCACTCTAGGCTTCACAGCCCCT
>PNEQ01047925.1:0-25895 GCA_003012365.1 Medauroidea extradentata
ATTCACTTGGCAGCATTACCGTGCAGCGCGGGAACTTGCCAATATATTCAATTCGTCAGTAGCTTGTAAAAATCAACTGCCGGTGACCAGTGTTGCCAACTGAAGTTTAAAGAAAACCACTAATGGCACTGGAATAATCACTGGAGACCTATCTTATCAATAGAAAAGAAAATTTCCAATTTACTAGTATCAGTTTAAATTGTCTTCGCCTCCCTGTTTAATCAACGTATAAGTTACAAAACTTGACCGGTAGTAGATTATCTTAAATCACAGTAACTGGTAACAAACCCACTAAAGTGGCAATTCTGCTAGGTTCGGCTATATTCGGAACACTTCGGCGAGAAAGCACTGCAATCGTAGCTTCTAACACAACGTTACGTAGCCAATCCCCTCCCGTGTTCCTTCCTCCCGGCCTCCCCTCCAATCCCATCATTCTCCCGAATACTATCGCGGCGACTCTACACACTAGAAGCGATATTGGAAGCGCTTTTCAACAGCTTGCTTTGGTTGTTTACTGGTTCTTATCTTCCAATTGACAGTGTTGTAATCCGAGCGGAATTCGTAAAAGATATTATCTATCTGCAAGAGTCATAGTTAGCTTCTAGTAGGGACAAGGTTACACGTAAATATGTATTATAATCAGAGAATTGTCAGGAAGCTGCCTGGGCAAGCACTGCTTGCCTTGCTTGCCCTGACGAGACGCCACTGAGCAGGATAAGTAGCTATACTAGTCCACGCGAAAAGCGGTCTTAAGTTTGTCCCTGCCACTAACAGCGACTTCGCCTGGGCTTTATTTATAGTCACAGCCAAGTTGACGTTGTGGGGTTATTACATACACCTAAAGGTAAGTGGTTAATCGAATAAAAACGTCTGATTTACCATGTGCATAACCATTGGTGACGGTGCCATCAATTACATTTTTTCAAAATATTCACTTGAAGTTTATTGTCATTAGAAATTATGGTGGGTAAAGGTTTCGCGGAAACGTATTTGGTGCCCATCCTTGAGATTAGTGAGATGATTTATGTGAGCTGATGTTGTCGAGGAACCTAAATGGAAAGTGAACTGCGTAATCCATTTTATCCTTTGTAAACTACTTCATGTAAATTGCACTAATTCGGTCTGCCATTTTATGTGTCGGAACTGAACGTCCGCACGCAGCTTTTAACGGAAGTCGAGCCCAGAACCTCCCGTAATATATACCTGAGCAACAAAAAACTGCATCACGTAACGTCGAAATAATCCATGAAAATAAAATGTAATTTAAAAAATAAAAATGTGTGTCCTAGACTCATAGAGGTTGTACAACACCACGTCTCGATAGGTTACTGTAGAGTGAAACTCCTGTATAAGTTATTTCTCGCTGCTCGTTCTTGCTTTTCGAGTCGTCTGCTTTAAAAGTTTACAAACTTAGTTTAGTTCTTAATAATCAAGTTATCTTATAAAGTTAAAAAAGCCCATTTTTTAAATACTTACGTGAGCATCACTCTGACGCGAAAGACACCTCAATATCTCTACTGGTTACATAGATATAATGGGTTGATAGAAAACAAATTTTGTGCCTTTTCACCCTTTTGGGTGTCGAATTTCTAAATATTTTTAATTCACATAATAGACATTTGTATAAGTATCCAATTCAAGTGCAAATCTTAACGCTAGCCTGTTCAGTCGAATCAAAATCGATCATTCATTAAAAACACATATTACCACTGCACAGTACTGAGAGTTCGAATTTTGATAAATCTTAAAACCATTTTGCTATAATTTCTGTAATCATCATTCTGAAGCAAAAATTAACTGTATATCTCGATGGGTTCGATAGATATCAAGGATTTATCTAAAATACACACTACAGGTCTTTTCACCTCCTAAGAGAGGGAATTTCGATAAACCCTTGAATCACGTTTTAGAATACTTTGGTGTCTCGTGGACATGAAAAACACGACAACCGCCCGCTGGGCTCGAGATATGTCGACGAATAATTAAAAACACATTTCACGGCTTTTCACTCCTTTTCAGCTCCTCAGGTGGCGAATTTCGAAAATTCATGAAATTACTTTTCAGATATTTGAGTAAGCATCAATCTGAAACAAAAATCACGTCACAATTTAAAAATCAACGGGATCGATATACATCGAGTGTGAATCGAAAACACATTTTACCCTTTTTTTACCTCTTTGAGGCTGAATTCGGAAAACATATTTTAATGGTATTTAGATATTTACATAAGCATCAATTTAAAGCAAAGTGCACTTCGATATCTTGATTGGTTCGATAGATAATGAGGAATAATCAAAAACACATTTCACATACTTTCACCCCTTAACTAAACAATTTCGAAAATTAAACAGAATGAAAATTCTCCGCATTGAAACTCTTTGGCGGAGATGTATATATAATTGACAACGTTTAGATTTTACAGGATGTTGCGAAATTGTGTGTCCATATTTTGAGGGATAAATCCTCATATCTAGAAGGAAAAAAAATATAACATGAACGTAAGTAGGAAATGCACCATTTATGTACGACAGTTTAAAGAGAGCACATGATGCATTAGTGCATGTCGTTCAGGCTGGATCATTTTAACTGCGGAATGCCATTCTCAATGTCACTGTGTCATTTAAGCTCCTTTCAATAATACTTACTGCATTACTTACAGTAGCGAAGTTCGTCGTTCTCTTGTTTTTCCGAAGCGATGAGGGTTCGATCCCCGGTGAGGTCGGTCCCCTCAGAATTTTTTCATATAGGAATCGTTCTGACGATACCGCTGATTGGTAGGTTTTCTCGGGTATCTCCCATTTCTCCCTCCCCTTCATTCCGGCGCCGCTCCATACATCATGTCACCCCTCACCAGCGTTAAAGACCTTGTTGTTAAGTATTGACCATACTCTCTTCACCTAACAGAAAGAAACACTTATCCCACCTTATAAGGACATCCGTTATTTTTTACACAAATTATTCCCATCATAACTACGTCATTAAAGCAATAAATTCTCTTTCCAGATTACTTACTATATGACTTATAGTAACGAAGTATATCGTAATTTTTTACTCCACATTCTGAAGAACATTGCTAAGTTACATCATTCCTCACAATCTCATAGACGCATAAAAACATCAACTAGCACTCTTACAAACACCTCATTTGAGAACATTACGGTACTGTGAAAATTTTTATCTGTCGATTTACGGAATTCCCGGAAACGTATTTCCTAATCCAACAGAAGTTTCCGTAAAATAGTTTCGTCTTAGATCTTACATGTCTAAAATTCTACAATTGCATTTCTACGTATTTGCAGATTTACCATTGGTGTTATTAAAATATATCCATAACATTTACAGCTCTCTAAACTATAAATTTACGATTTTTCCGTGCAAATGTCCGCAGACACATGGACATATTAAGTATGATTCCTTAGTGTATATTTACTATAGAAATGTCCGAATTTTATTTTTAAGGACATTATTTCCGTTTATTAACGATACATTATCGTCAAAATTATTTTGGTATACATGAGAGTATTTCAAGTGATACTGAATGCCAGTGGAATACTTTCGTATGTCACTAAGGAGTACTAAACAACAGTTGCTAAAAACTCTTACAACATAAGGTGGCAGTGTTAAAAATAATTTTCGTTGTTTTACCGAGAAGTGCTGGTAAAAAATTCCGCAGAAGTGTCCATTAATTTACGGAATGTAACGAGCTGCACTTATGGAAACTCACATATTTATGAGACTTCTTTAGGATGCAGGCACGATAATGCGTACGGTTATTTTATAGCTTCTTCTCAAAGTTTTGCGTATGTTTAATTAATGAAACAAAATGATGTGATAACTAGGGACCCATATTTTTCACTTCGTTTCGGTGCCATATTCAGTTCTGCTTTGTGGTCAGTGATTGGATATTTTAACTGTCACGAGCCTAGGTATTCTACCGACGAATCACAGACGTGTGGTGTTAAAGGAATGTTATTGTAATTGGCTCAGTCAAATTGTATACGGCTCTTCACATAGACACGCTGCCAATAACTATGAAGCAAAACTGCATATGTGCACTAAGGCAGTGAAACAAAATGGGGGAAATTTATTTCGCGAAAAACAGGGGTCCCTATGTATAAGTGTGATACAAAATAATGTTTCCGTTAATTAAACAGCAACTTCCGTATAGTCACCAGTAAATTCGCGGAATTATTTTGTAACACTGGGTTTATTAAAGTTTAAATCCGAAGTGTGCGTGTCTAGCTGGGCCAAGCAGAGGAACCTACAACTCCTGGCTCCTAGGCTTGGGCTATCCAGACCCAGCGAGGGCGAGCAGGGCCGCGACGGTGATTTATGTGGTTTTGCCTCGGCCGGCTGGTGCCGCCATTATTTGCGAGGTTCCCACACCGTGACGTCATTTATCCAGCTCCAGCAGCTCCGTAACAACAGAGTCGTGAGTCAGCGGAGAGAACCACAGCTCGCTGAGCCTTCTACTAGTGCGGCCTGGTTGTGTGTGAGAAACAACTGGCACTCGCGAGAAGACTTGAGTGAGCTCGTCTTGAAGTCTGCCGAGTGGGTTTTGTCTTACGAGGAACTGAAACTTGCTTCCACGGTCATTATCTGATTAGGACGTGATTCACGGTGAATTCTAATTATTTTAGTAATTTATTTTATTTGCGCTAGATGCGCCTTGTTTTGTTGACATTGAGACTAATTTTACTGTAATTAATTTTTTTTCTTTCATAGCTTTTGTATAACGAAATGTTAAAAGTCCGAATGTGCATTAAATGGGTTTTATGAGTAAAAGGAAATCCAGACTTTTGTAAATGAAATAATTCACACTTAATAATAGTGTCACAGATTACGTTAAGACAGCTATTAAAACCATACTGCATTTTTTTAGTTAAAAAATGCATAAGTTAAAGTAAAATTGTCGTTTTTTATACTAAAATATATTTATGGTTTTATACATGCCTTGACATAGCTCATTGCATTGATATTCAATGTGAATTATTTCAATTTAGTAAGTCAGTTGGTTTTTCTTTACGCTTAAACAAGTTTTATGGAAGTTCCGAATTTGACATGCCATCATACGAAAAATACGAAAGATAAAAAAATAATAATGATGTCAGTACAAAATATTCACAATACACGTCTGCAAAACAAACCATATCTCGTACAGATATACAAATTATTAAAACTATATACTGTTCTGCGAACCCAACTTTCAAGAGATTTGAATACCTTCCAGCTCTTTGTCTTATATTAAGTGAAATTCTGGTCATTCTCTTACTTTCAGGTACATACATATTTGTTTGAATATTTTTATACCGAAATTACAAATTTTATATTATCATTTTAAGGAAATTTAAAGCACTGATATTGAAGAAACGTTTTAGGTAATATTTCTGCATCATTGGCAATTCGGAGAAATTAGTATTATGTCTGTATAAAAAGTTGATATGCCTTTTTATAAGTGTCAAAATTAATTTTAAATTTTCCAAAATATTTGTACGTTGAAGAGTCTTACATATTCGTTTACTGAATTTACCAATTGAAGACGCAGGTGGACGAAGATGTTATGATACAAAATCAAAGTTCTGAGTAAAGTGGCATTAAAGTTTGTTCCAGCTATGCCCAATAATGTGTTACAACCCCTTCAACCATACTGTATCTAGAAACATGGGGCTTTTATCTGTCTTAACATTGTGGAAAATAGTGTTTAGTTTTTGCCGTATTTTCTTACAATGGCTATCTCTTGTAAATACTTTATAGTTGAATCACATATACTGTAAACTGTTTTTTTTATTTGCGCAACAATTGTCTTGTCATAGCTGAAAGGAACACTGTAGCATTGTAGTTGCTTACAAACTCATGTCTGTTGCAATCATAACAAAATAACCTTCTGGAGAATCTCAAAATAAGATGGAACAACCAAAAACACTTTCTTTGCCACAACAAAGTGTTTGTTGGTGCGAAAGGGCAGTGCTAGACAATTTTATTGTATTCCCAATTTTTGTGCCATACTATTTATTCAAATTGTATTATCAAAATTTTCTATTAGACAAAGCATAGGATATATTCTTGCTAAACTACTTGACGTAAATATTAGTGGAATCTTTCTTTAATTTGTCATGTAGAATCATTGCAAAAGTATTCTTGAAAGTTAACCTATAATTCTCTTGCAATGATTCTGAATGACAAATTAACGAATGATTCCAATAGTGTTTATGTCAAGCAGTTTACCAAACACATCCTCTGCTTTGATAATACAATTTTAATGAATGTTATGGCTCAAAAACTGAGCCATTGCAAAGTACCTTAGCCAAAAATTATTTTTGAAATGTTGCAGTAATTGTAACAAAAGTTGTGTTACTATTAAGATAGTTAAATAGAAATCTTTAGTTTAAGTAAGTTTTGATATTTTCAACATTATATCTGTTGGAAAAAAATATATTAGTTTTCCTACAAAGAAACTGATATTATTATCAAAGAAAATTTATTAAATAAAAATTGTTTCATCAAACATAAGTTTTCCAAATTAATCTTTGCTGTAAGGCAATATTTGTTTCCTGCAAGCTAAGTATCTTTGTAAACAAAACATTTTTCTATGATAACGACCTCGGTCAGCACGTCTATAGTCCCTGCTGGGCTTAGTGTGCCTCTGTGTTTGGCTTCTGTATTGTCATCTTCTCCACGGTGACAATCAAGCAGTAGCAAGAACTTTGTGAAGAGGGACGGGCGAGGGAGCGCATTCTCCCCAGCAGACAGTGTTGTGTGAGACGGCATCTTTGTCGGGCTGTATATCAGCACCCAGCTGTCTGGCGATGATATCGTCTCTCAAAGGTGGGCTGCTCGGGAGAAGTTACTTTGCTCCTAGACCGCGTCCAGGCACACTATCTTCCTGTCTCTCTACCAACTGTGCATTCACAACTAGTGTACACTTTACCAACTTGCCAGAGTCGTCTTTGTCTGCTAGAGGTGGTGATGCAGTCTTGCCCTCACACGGCGTATCGCAAACCATTTAGTCAGACAGAACTGATATCATACATTTGTTGCACAATTTCAATCTATGCCACTAGAGAAGCAAAAAAATGTTATATCGAAATAGTTCCATAAATGCACCATTAAAATTTGTAAAATTGTAGATTTTTTTTTTTTTTTTTTTTAACTATTTAATTAAAATTCACAAATATTGCGTAGAATGCTGTCAAGAATTTATTTTAAGAAATAATCAACTATCTTATTTCTGTAGACTAGACCAATATTGGTTGAATTGCAAACACAGTGAAGGTTTTTTATTTTACGTCAATATGCCGAACTATATATCAGAATGTTTTATTTGACGATTCTGTCATCGGAACTAATGTATACAAGCATAAAAATGTTCTGTACAAATATAAAATTATTAATTATTTCTTGCCGTCCTGAATATATTAATTAAAATATGCATCTGGAAGTCAACAAAAAAAAAAGCAATCATAGTAAAATATATATTGGTCATCTACTTCAGTAAACATTTATCCCAGTGAAGAAAGCCCTCTTTTTGGGCAAATCTTTTTGACGTTAAAACTTCGTACATTTTATTTCCACACAATAAATTATCATAGACGCATGCGTCACTCTGATGCTATGTTTGCTTTTTAGTTGGCAAGGCATGTTATAAAGGTTTTTTTTCTAGAATTCCTCTCAGGGAACTAAAAGTTTAAACTTAAGCCGTTAGCGATACAATATGTGACACGCCCTCCTAACCGAGTTCTCGTCAAGCTGCATTTTATTCATTTTTCCACCACATTTTCACTAACTCGCTTTCTTATCTATCTGACGTTTGTTTGTCTCTCTCTCTCTCTCTCTCTCTCGTTCAATTATTCCAATCGAATTTAATCTAACTTCCAGTTGAGCTAGATACTTGAAACTTTAAAATCAGTTCAGAACCGGATTACAATGCACTATAAACTCGCTTTTTTGTCTGTCTGTTTGTATGTACGGTACAAATTTTACTGGTTTAGAGTCAACTGCAAAATTTCACACACACTAAGCTAATAAACAAAAAAATAAATTATTTAAATAAACAGGTTATAATATGCCACGTTTTTAAAACGGGCGAAAAAGTTTAAAATTACCACTCCAATGAAACTACGTGTAGTATTTTGAAATGAAAAATTAGGGGCGTATGTCATAGATAATTAATGCCGAAGTAGTTCAATTAAATCACTAACAATTTTATTGCACTGCAAAGGATGTGAACCGTTGTACGAGATATCCCAACGACATGTATGTAATGTATTTGTATTATGTACTCATATTTATAAGTGTAAATGTGTTTACACTTAAACATTGAATTTCCTCTTCCGACCTGGACCAACATATTTTCATTTGTTTGTCTACATCCGGTATGTGGAGTAAGCGTGCGCTGCAGAGAGATACGAGTTAAGTACTTAATTACGTGGGGCGTATTTTGAGGGTGTCCCATCCACTTTCTGTTATGCAAATTACATTGTTCAAATGTTTTACTTTCAGGCAACTGTTTACACACGCATGGATATGTGACCATTATAGCTTTTTATCAACACACAACGCACTTTGTTTATCTTTCACTTCCACCAGAATAATGGTTGACAATGACACTTAAAACAAACTTTTAATTTCCCTTTCAGCTAATCCCCCACCCCTTCCCCGAAAGCTTTCTACTTAACCTAGAAGCATTTTACTTAGATTAACTATCTTCCTTTAGTATAATTGGAACAATAACTAGAGATAGTTAAAAATCGAGGAATCTCAAATATTCACTATCGATGCACTAGAGTTATCATTAGCCCAATCAGGTAAGGATGTGTTATTCATTTTAAGGCCATGATCTTTCATTTATTTCAAACAATTACAAATAGGCCTAACTCAAATATTTTTAACCCAACGCTTTGAAAAAAATTTGAGACTGCTAACAGTCATTCGATACACAATTTTGCCATTTGCTAGGGAAAAATTATTTTGCTTCATTTCGGCTTATTTTGACCACAAAATGTGTGATATTTCAGGTGCGAAAATCTAAAATTAAAAATATATTATCGAAACCACTGCAAAACTAAAGAGCGATGGCTTAATCCCGTAATAAATCAGTGTCACTAACCTTAATCCACACAACATGTACAGAGACAATATGTAACACGTGTTTACAACAAAAAAAATTGTTAATTCCTGTCTGAAATTGCGATAAATGTAACCTTCAGCCATATTTAACACAATTTAATTCTGTCAGTATTTTACAGTAGACGGATTTATTATAATCGACAGTGAGGTAATTAGAAACATAACCAGTCGCTTAAAGAATCACAAGCAGGAAGTGAACCGGCCATGGCCTAACCACGCCAGCATTAGGCTGAAGTGAGTTTGGAAAATTGTGTCAGTGTGAAAAATAAGAAATACCGTAGTGGGACTCTAACTTGCATTCTCTCCGAAAGAGTCCATTGTTTGACCTCATCGCGACCTCATCGTGACCTCATCGTGACCTCGTCGTGACCTCATCGCGACCTCATCGCGACCTCATCGTGACCTCATCTAATGACCCGATTCAGAAAAGTCAAAACTATTCTTTATACACACTCTTACTACCAAGATCACAGGCATGGAGTTAACGGTAGACCAGTATTTCAGTCAATTGTTCCTCAATTCAATTATTTTAAAGATTACAATTCATGAAAAAAAATTATGTATTGTATAAGAAACTTTTGTAAGAAACCAGCTGCATGACAAAGTTTTCTAACTTTTCTAAATTTTTAATACATATCATTTAAAATGTAACTTAAAAATTTATATTTCATTAAAAATGTTAGCAACATGTAGCTGCGCTAATCTGACTTTTTTTTGTAAGAAATATACATCTCGTCTCCGGTAGAAATTTGTTGCATTACTTACATGGACTTATTATACTGAGTGAGAATGAGTGAGGGATTTTGGTCAGCGCTTAACATCGAGGTCTTGAGCGTCGATGAGGGTCGCCATGAGGGGAGTATGGAGCAGCTCCGGAATTAAAGGGCAGGGGAAACTGGAGATCCCCGAGAAAGCCCGCCGACCAACGGCATCGTCCGGCACGATTCCCACATGCCAAAATCCGGGGTCCAACCCCGCCGAGAATCTAACCCGGATCGCCTCGCCTTGTTGGGAGGCGAGAGGTCTGACCACTCGGCCACCGCGGCCCCCTTAGTATATTGAATAAATAATATACATACATAAGATGTGGTATCTTCTGCAATATTCTCTGGGCAGATATAACGTAAATAATTTTATACATTTTTACTTTCATATTGTTGTAAAAATATAACGTTTATGACGTTAATAAGATGCAAAATAATTAAAAAGAAACCCTTTTACTATCGCGGGCTTCCATGTTTGCAACATGTTAAAATATTTCGCTTACTAACATATAAGACATTATTGTTGTCAATTATTTCACATAATATGTAAAAAAAATATAATCCAAAATATAAAAAATTATATAAGCATAAAATTTTACATGTTTTTAACTATTTAAAAAAATCCTTGTTCTTTGAACTATTTGTGTAATTGTAGTATATATTTTATACGTCCGCCACTGTGAGCGATTGGCGCTCAGAAACTGAAAATCCACAACAAAAGGAAAGAATTAAACCTGAAAAAAATAACAGCAGGCAGAAGTAACTTGAAAACAAATAGTTAACATACATAAATACAGTTTCGTAATATAATCTGTAAGTTCAGAAAGACGAAACAAAAAAGACGGACTAGTAGACAAGTAACAAAAACAAGGCATGTTACAATGGCTACAAATGTTGACAAGAACAAGTACAACACAAGCAAAGACAAGTATTCGAACGTATTTAAACATAGACAATACAATGATGAAATCACAACAATGACATCACAACAATGACATCACATCTATAACATTACAATTATGACAAAACAATGATGACACAACGATTACATCACGATTACTTCATAACGATTACAATTAAACCATGATATCACAACTATAACAACACACCGATGACAACATACTGTTGACAACACACCGATGACAGCACAACGACAACAGCACAACGACAACAGCACAACGACAACAGCACAACGACAACAGCACAACGACAACAACACAACGATGACAATACAACAATAACCACACAACGATAGCAACAGAGACGAAAGTATCAGGATTTCTTCAATGACAACGAATGCGACGTTTCCATTCTGTCTTATTCGATTTAGTCCTTCTGTAAATACGTAACGGCTATATTTCATTTACTAAATTATGTGTGTGTTAATTTGACAAAACTAATTCTAGCTTCATGTTTTTTTTTCTTTTTTTCAATTTATTGGTTATTCCGTTAATTTGTTTTGTCTTGTCAACATTTTCTCAGAATGGCGAATGTTTATTTTTAGCATACAGAAGTATAAATATTTTCAACCGATACACATTAATAACATGCCATGCTTTGTACAATTCAAAACCTACATTCAGAATAAGAATTCGCTGATAATTTGGTATTAAACCCTACACCCTAACGTTAGCCAGTATAGTGATTGAAAAAAAAAATTTGCTAGCGCAAAAAATGTTTGATGCTCCCCTACTTCTCTTTAGACGCATCGTCATGAAGATACAACAATCGTAACGAGAAATTCAGATGAAAGGCAGCCGCAGAACGTCAAAACGCCATGTATTGAATTCCCTTGCACGAACTAGTATTTTTTTTAACGGCCACCGCACCAACCCACAGTGTGTTGTAAACAAGGCACGGTAATGAACAAAGCAGCTCGCCGGAGCGAATTTCACAGGCGGTTGAATGCACCTTTGATTACCAGCGTGCCGGCCGCGAGAGCAATCTATCGACTCCTCGCTTCCCTGTTCGACCACAATCGATCACTCGCTGTTATCGCAGTAACAGTGGATGTTTCATACGAGCTGATCACTCTCCCGGCATGGTAATAAAAGGGATGGGGGCGGATATACCAGACCATTGGCTGAAGGTCAAATTTACAGTAGTTTTTAGAATCGGAAATTCCTCACGTTCCCAGTTAGTTTCCAGTAGAATATTCTTTGTAAGAAATTTAAAAGAGTAGAAATTCTACAAACTGCCTAAGCTTCTACTTGCTGCCTTGGACCGCATCAAAGGAATGTTTTTCGAATGAATTTATTTTATGTTGTGGGATTAACGGTAAATCAGCGAAGTCACCGTACACGCTTACTATACATTCAATATGCACACAATATACTAAATATACGTAGTATCGTATGGTTTAAGGTGCCTCTCACGATAGGCTACATTTGTGATATGATATACTAAACTCACAAAAATCACAATTGGTAAATACATTGCAGGTTACAATGACATGCTCATAAAATTAAAGAATAAAAATTATTTGTATTTTTAAAAAACAATATTGAATTTTTAAAATTTTTATTTTCAGTTTCAGCATTTTTTAAAAATTCAAATAATTTTTATTCTTTAATTTTATGAGCATTTCATTGTAGCCAGCAATGTCTTTACCGCCTCTTTATTTTTTTTATTTTTTTTTAGTTTGGTATATCAGTTGGTTTTAGTGTAGTCGTTAAAACGAAAACATGCAAAATATGACTTTAACAAGCCATTACGCGAAAAATATGAGAGACAAAAAAAATTTTTATAAGAGCCAAATTTAGTCACATTTTGTGTCTAAAATAAGAAAATAAACATCTGGTACAAATAAAAAATTAAAAAAATGGTCACGAAAATTGCGGTAGGCCGCGCCCTTAAGCTTCTATAGTACCGATGACCAGCATATGCACTGCATTGTCACGTCTACGTGTAAGATAATCAGCTGGCGAGCAATACTTTGCTACTATTATGTTTGCTACCGTGTTTTAACCGTTGACAATATTTAATTCGTGAAACGTATTTATTCAAGTCCAAAGCAATTTTCTCTTTGAATTTTCGGTATCTAGTTGGTATTTTTCTAGATACGTGCGTCTGTCTGTAAAAACATTTTTTTTTAGAACCCAAGATCGTGTTTTTAATAACCGTGTCAAATGTTTTAGTGTACAGTGACATAAGTTTAAGTGTGTTATTTTATCAGATAAACAAATATAACTCACTTTAAGCAGATTTTTTGAAAAAAATAAAAATAAAAATAATAATAATAATAACCGTTACCTGCTGCAACGCAATTCAGGCTCAGATTGTGCAGGACCCTTAAGGCTTTACTTACCTAGTTAACATTTAAAGGATTTAAGCAGGGAATAAATTGTGAAAAAATATCGCTTTTCGATAACGTGATTTTGAGAATATTTTTGAGCCAAAACGTATTTTAAGTACAATTACTTTTCTATAAAAAAAAAAAAAAACTATTGCGATAAGTTAAATTTAAAAAAAATCTCAATTTTACGAGGTATAAATTATAATACTTTATTTTATATGTCAACAATGAACACGGGTACCAAATAAAATACGTCTAATTTTATCTCATCTACCTCCCCAATTAATTGTAAAACCTATTCAACGTCATGTGTATATTAGGAACAACGAAAAAAAAAAAAAAAAAAAAAAAAAAAAAAAAAAAAAAAAAAAAAAAAAAAAAAAAAAAAAAAAAAAAAAAAAAAAAAAAAAAAAAAAAAAAACACCACAATCGGGTTATTACTGCCAACCTGGACAATTTCTATTTAAGCGTTATAAGCGTAGATTTATAACTTATATAGGTCCTACCTTCTGAGTTAAGGCTCTGCTTCCCTGATTCCACTGTTTTCACGATAGTTATTTTTAAGCTTAAATGAGATGAGAAGTCACAACTACGTTTCGCAGTTTTGTTTAAATTGGTTTTGGCAATGTGTTAGGTATTATTTTTTCATGTGGTTTCTATTAATAAGTCCATTTACAAAAATTGTATTAATTATATAATTAGATAAAGTCGTAGTACATACGGCCTAGAAAAGAATTGCCAATAGACTATTATTAAAACTATTCTAAGTAATACTGCCATCAGATTTTTTATATCTACTCTCGTTTAGGCTAAAATTTTATGTACTGTATGTTACGTCAATGAACGTAGAATAATGTTTGGACTGCTCGGGATTTTATCCTGCACGCATAATATGCAGGTCAGTACAGTCATAGCCGTTAGTAAAAGGCCGCGGCCTTTGATCTGGCAACCCTGTCAGGATGGGTCATTTTAACACTTCTTTCGTCTTGCTAACGGCAATGGCTTTCTCTGATTCGCCGGTATGTATGGCACAATAACGAATCAGGTAGAGTCATTGTCTTTGGAGAGCTAAAAGAAGTGTTAAAATGACCCTTCCTGACAGTGTTGCAAGATCTAAGGCCACGGCCTTCTACTAAAGACGGCTATGGTACAGTAGTAGTAAGATATCTGTGGAGCGCAAGAGAGGACTAACTACAGTGCAGTGTTGCCACGTTGTGTACGTGAAATGTCATTGTACAACATTTTGCTACTAACATTTTCGTTTCCGATTTGACCCAGGATTCGCGTTCTGTGTTTATTATGCGTTTTTTTTTTTTTTACAGTCTGTTCGTAGGAGAAAATGTCATCAAAATTTTGTCTGCAATTGTAAAGCCGTGTCAGATAAAATATAAAACAAAGCAGTTATTTCCTCGTTGAGCTGTTTTAATCTACCTCTGGCCAGATTATCACGAGCCAGAAACAATATTTATCCCTCCCTCCCACCCACCTCTCCTACCACTGTTTTTCCACAGAAAAATACTAAAATTCTTTTACGTCTGTCTCGATGCTGTATTCTAGGTATATAAACACTTTTTTGGTCTGTGATGTTGAAAGGTGGCCTTTTTATTTTTCCTACATCTTCTGTCATGGTTCATAAGCGTTCTTTCTTCTTGGCCCACCGCTAGCCGCTGAAATGATGTTTTCCCGAGCACTGACGTGTTGTTCTGCCCCGTCTCACCCCTCTCCTTCCGTTTTATTTTATTTTTGCTTGCCCTTCTCAACTCCATGCACCGCAGACTTGTGGGGTGGAACGGAAACAGCCACTATATTTCAAGGCAAAGATAACAAGATTGTGTTGTCGGCCGCTAGCTCCCGCCTGCCTGGGAAGGAAGCAGTGCAGGCAGCGCGCCTGGCGGCTGCTGGCCGAAACGAGATTTACCGCCGGCGCCGGGGACGTCGGCTCACGCGACTCTATGGCATTGCGCCCGTGACCCGTGTTCTAGGCGGGCGAGACGTCTTGCGTGTAATGAAGACAGTGACACGCAGCTGCGGGGATTCGAGGAGAAATAAAACGAATCATGTATCGCATGTAGTCTTGTGTAATATACGGCGTCAGTGTGGTCTTGAAATGAGTTATAACCGTCTTTAGTAGAAGGCCTCTGCCTTCGGCGTGCAAACCTTTCTAGAAGGGTCACTTTTAATAGCGCTTTGAACTCTGCAACGGCAATAACTAACTCTGATTCGCCGTTATGTAGGACAGACTAACGAATCAAGGAACGCCACTGCTGGTGGAATGGTCAAAACGTAGAGTGAGAGTGAATATAAGATAGTGATAATAGTTTTCTGAGCATTAGACAAGCACATCATATGATCGTTGGCAGGATGTTGTTATGCGTAAACTGACAATATGCCAGTTGTAAATAATCAGTAAAAAATGCTTAAAACTTCTCAGAATTGCAAAATTATATTAAAAAAACTTAAGTATAATATAGACAACTTCTACACCACCAGGATTTTGTAAAAAAAAATACTTTTTGTAAGACTGTTTTATAACTTAGAAATATGTAATACGCCAGTGACAATCGGCGTAGCACAGTTTAATTTAATTTTAATATGTTTTCGTATTTTATTAAACCCGCCAGCGATAGCAGTGCAACTAGATGCAAACAATTTTCCTGTACCAAACTCTCCCACAAGAAAACACGTTTTATTTTAAACGTCTAATAGAATTATCATTAGCTGCACTAACATAAACACGTCCTCCATATTCTAGACGGCAGAGGTCACGTGATCTTAGAACGACAGGCCCGAACAGCACTCTACCAATAAGTTACAGTTAGGGACCCCTAATTTTCGCGAAAATATTTTTGTCCCACTTTGTTCAGTGACTTACCTGCACATCTGTAGTTCTGCTTTATAATCAGTGGTTGTACGTCTTAGCTCTGGCGTGTCTTGGTGTTTTACTGGCAAATCACAGACTAGTGAAGTTGTAGTAATGTTATTGTGGTTGGCAAAGTCAAATGAGAGACATCACTTCACAAAGACACGCTGCTAATAACCATGAAGTATAACTGCATATGTGCTCGTAAGTCACTAAAAAAGTGTGGCAAAATTATTTTCGCGAAAAACAAGGGTCCCTACGAATCAAATGAGCCGCCACGTAATTTCACGTGTGTATTACTATTCATTGTGTGATGGTGGCGACCTCTGCAGTCTTGGTATGGGGCGGGGCAAGGGGAATTCTGCCCACATCTAGTAAGGCCCAACAGTCGGACAGCCAGTTAACTGCCGGGGTGTAGCTGCTTGTAAGCACAGCTCTACCCCAGTACGATCCATCACGACGCTATCTCTCCATCTCGTGCCATCTCCGGGGAGCTTCTACCCCACTACGTTCACTTACTGACCCGCTACAACCCAAACATGACCTGTCTTCCTCAGACAAAGATCCAGCACCTAGCTAGCGGTTACACTGACTGCAAACATCACGCTTCAACCTCAGTCAATATAAATGACTCTTAAATTGTATTGGATTGTGGACATACGCTATTGCTCATGTTTAGTTGAACAGACCTGTGTTTGACAAAGTACGAAAACGAACAAGAAAGAAACAAATATAGTATACATATAGGATAATTGTAAACTCCCAATGTAACAAACATTTAAGTATCTCATAAATAACTCTGTAACGAATGCGTTCCAAATACAATTCATTATTCGATTGCGTTGGAATTTTGACGAGATATTGTGCATTCCCCCGGGAAAGCTTCTGATAAATATAAATTGTATATGAAGATGAAGGGGAAAAAGGAGGGTGGCAGAACGAAGTACCCAAAAAAATTAAGTGAAAATAATTAATTTTTAAAATACTTCCCAAACGGTTATCAAGCCCTTAACATAATTTTGAACTATTTATAAATTTATATAATTAATAGTTTCAGAAAGTGCTTCTAGAAAATTTAAGAAATTTAACAATAGTTATAATTTTAATAGTATTATCAGTATTATTTACATTAGTTATATGAAATTTAAAGTTTCTCTCAAAGAAATTTTTTTTCAAAAACTATAGCCTATTTTTTAAAAATTTTAAACGGTATTCACTTTTTAAAGTTACCTAAAATAATTTGGAGTTCTTAGTCTGAACTGTTACACGACTCAAAATGCTATTAAATTGAAAACCACACGGATGAAATCGCACGGATATAGCTAGTCTGAGAATGTATTAGTGCTCAATGGACAAACTAGGCGTTCAAGGAAATATTTGAAAAATAATTACAAACGTTTAAAACCATGTATTATTCATGTTAAGTATTTTTTTTTACTGTCGAAGTGTCTCGTAAGGTGGAGTTATTAAGAAAATTTTACATTAAATAACTTTTGTTTGAAAGCGTATTCTTGAAAAAATGATACATGAAAAACTAAATATTTATAAAATATTTTTTCTTCGTTAACTTTGTAAGAATGCATTAAGTATTGCTTGTTCTAATTAATTTTATTGTTTATACGTTATTAGTGTCTTCATTATCCTTCTATGAAAAATTTTAACATGCATTGCAATCTACATCGGCATGTCAAAAGTTAAAATTTGCATGTTCCGCCAGTATACCGCGCACTAAGCCAAACATACTGAAATGAAATTACTTGCACTTGTAATTTGATATCACTGGTAATTTTCTTAAGGTTGTAAAACATTACACGATTAATTTTAATATTTTTATAATTTGTCTGAAAATCTAGTATAAAATCCCTTATTATCAGCAGTTTAATTTTTATATGCAAAAACAAGTAAATAATTATCTCCAAAAATGTTAACAAACAGCCAGTAACTTCTAATGTAGTATAGAATATTTAATTAAGCTAGGTGGTCTTAGTAGGGTGTATGCAACTATAACATGGAAAATTTTTCTTTGAAATACCGTTGTGAGATTACTATGCGAACAAAATATTTTCCTGGGAGGATAATGCAGTCATCGCGGGCGTCTAAAAAAACTATTTCGTACAAATATAAAATTATGAATTACTCACACTTAAACGCCTGCCTTGGAAGCTCACATGTTTATAGAACCGCAACAATGAAGTTAAAAGAAGTGTGATGCAAGAGCAGAAACGATTGTTGTGAGTCTGCACCTGAATGTTCAAACTTTAAAAGATCACAAATATACTCGTTTTCGGCAGCGAGAATATCAACTTTGAACATCAGTCAGTCACGTAGAGGTTTTTTTTTTTTTTTTTTTTTTTTTAACTAAACTTCATTCTTCTAAATGCAAGTGTCACTACAGAATGTCGCTTAGTTTCAAGCGTAAAGACTTCACGACAGTTCTATGACTTGCGGCTAGAAGTTAGGATGAACATTGACAACCTTTTCGTAACATCAATTACAAGAGGATACTTATCGTTCAGCAAGCAAATATTGCTTAATATAAAAAAACTTTAAAAACATAAATATACGTCCTGCGAATTCCCCGTTATTCTATGGCTACTGGTGAGATTTCACTACCCTGTGCATTCCTTACTATACCTGTGGTTTCGTTGGCCATGAAACGCTGTTAGCTGTCATTCACGTGTGTGATAACTATAGGTTATTATATATAGTACTTTACATTATTGTCCAGAAGTATTTTCAGCGACTGCCCGCGACATAGTTGGCCAACAGGAGACGTCTAACGAACCTGCAACCGATGTAGTTTAATCTTCTGGCAGAAAAAAATGCGAACTTTGCATGTTCCTACTATACACACGGAAACTGTTAAAATTTCTATCTGTCAGATATTATTTTTAAACAATTTCACGTCGTTCATGCTTTAAATAATAGCTTTAAAATATGTGCATTGAGAATTAATTTGTTTTAACACTGATTCCTCACTGAACACCGTGGCTACAAGATTGGCAGGTAAGGCACTTAAGAATGCACGGTATTTAATATAATACATAAAATATTGAACAAAATTACAGATATTTCGAAGCGAAGAATAGTAAATTATTTACAGTGCGAAATTCTATTACAGATTACGTAAAACTGTTGGCAAATATTTGGCCTCAGTAAATCATTACAGTTTTCATGATATTTTGCACCGTAACCGTAACAAATAAACTGCATCGCATGATATTCTCCAGAAACAGATTACACTGACAAAACATTTGGCCACGAAGTTGGCTCAAGTTTATCTGTGATTGTCCATTCATTCCCGTCTGTATAAGGATTTTCGAAAACAATAATTATTCAATAATATACTGTTACAAGTTTAGAAAAAACTTACACGTGGGCAATTCTCTGAGCTCTTTGGGATAGAGTTTTAATAATTAGAAATAAAAGATTGAATTAAGTTATTGATTTACTAGCTCACAAAGCTTACACAAAACAGCAATCAACTATAACATTCACAACACCCTTAATTATGCACACAGTTACTACCGTGTCACAGAAACATTAAAGAACTTTGTCAAGTAAAGCACAAAAATATCTACAATCAATTAATTAAAGAGTACAAAATAAAATTCACTGATATAGGCCTATCCAATCAACAGTCTTTCAAATAGGGACAAAGTACAACCTTAACAGTCCGAAGTGGTGATGGCTCACCATGTGCTGCGCAGCACCCCAAGTGCACCACTGTCTTCACTCTCGAGGTCTTGGGTTCGACTCCCGTCGCGCATCTCCTTGATGTCCGTCGACCGGCAGTAGCACCTACTCTTGTTTCGCCCAATACTGTTCCGTCTCACAGTAGACTCAAACTTCACCAAGATTTCTTCACCAGTATCTCTCCACAATCATAACACCTTCCTCTAGCACGACCAATAGCGAACTCTCCCCAAATCTGTTGATTCGGGCCTTATATACTTGGGCCAAACTCCGAGGATTCACCGAATTACAGGGGTCTTAAAATAGACATTACATCATGCTTCGGACGTGACTTGAGCCTCGTAGGCCGGCCTCGTAGACTTAAGGCGCAGTTGAAACAGGCCTTTATGACATAGATCGTCGTGACTACCACCACGTAGCCGTCTGGCTTGTGAGTCATGGGCTAGTCCATAAAGTGTTTTGGCACAGCTTCCAACCCGCAGAAACAGCATGCAACTATATATATATATATATATATATATATATATATATATATATATATATATATATATATATATATGACATCTTGTAAGACCGCTCAGCCGCTGAAAATGTTTTTTTACACTTACCTTACGTTCTTGTTGTTATATAAAACATATCGTTACAATATAACTATAGTGAAAAAAAAAACTTCAAATGAACAAATCAAATAAACTGTTGACACTTAAAATTTTGATTTCAATTTGTAGACTACTCAAAACTAAATAAACAAATTTAGTTAACTATTAAAATATTTTTCTCGACCTTGCAATTTGTAAAGAATCATTGTGTAAACTCGTTATGTGATTTGCCCATGTTTCAATTTAAGATTTGACACAAAAGAACCACGATCCGAAATTTAGACAAAAAAATATTTCGACAAATTAAACCTAAAATAAGCATCGTGTAGAAAACCCGTTTTTAACCGTGGGCATGTATCTTCATGGCACGCCGACATGTATTAAAATATAATTATCGGTTTCTAAA
The DNA here is from genome assembly GCA_003012365.1 of Medauroidea extradentata. Taxonomy (NCBI): domain Eukaryota; kingdom Metazoa; phylum Arthropoda; class Insecta; order Phasmatodea; family Phasmatidae; genus Medauroidea; species Medauroidea extradentata. The sequence continues at coordinate 20,747 of PNEQ01047925.1, forward strand.
GACCACGATATATTTTCCTTAAAGAAACCCCAGAAAATAAAATGTATTCTAGAGAGTATTAACTCTGGAAATCTTGTTACATTGCCATTTTAACATCAAACGAAATGATACCACTTCCCCGAGTCCTATGGACCAATTCTCCAAATACTCCTTCTCGGCCCAATGATTGATTCATAAAGCTTTCCAGACCTCGGCTGATTAATTTGTAATGAAATCTCTCTCACTCTCTTTCCCCTCCCCCAGCCCCTCCCGTAAACCTCTTGTCAACCCTAAATGTCTCCTCGTTCTGCTCGCCAGATCTGTGTGCGCGCAATGTCTCTCAGGAGCTGCAGTAAGAAGCTGCGACGTCGAGACAAAAGGGCGTATTGTCAAAGGGGACCTGCTGTGTCGGGCACGTGAGTGGCACGGGAACTTCAGCCTTAATGGCTTTACCTTCCAAGCTTGCGTCCAAGGAGTTTAAGTGGCAAGTTAATAATAGAATTAAGTACTCCTCAACGGATCTATTTTAAATGTAAAACTTTCAGACAAAATGTAATTTGCGTACATTTTCTGGAAAGATATTTCTACGTGAGAAACTTTGATTATTTTTTTAAGTTTTATATTTCACATAATATTTATTTTTCACTTACATATTACTACAATATATGGAAAGACGTTTCTGCGTGAGAAACTTTGATTTTTTTTTTTTTTAAGTTTGTGTTAGATACAATTTCACTAAAAATACGCTACATAAATAATATTATTCGTTATATAGCTAAAATGTTTTAAGAAATTTTACAGAGTACAACTTTTGTTTGGTGGACTCGTACTTAATTTTACTATTGAAAAATACTAAAAATTTTAATTGATACCCTAATCCGAATTCCAAAACTGCTGTCTATGTATGTTCCGTCCTTCAAAGACGTCGGAACATTTATTGCTAGTCAGTTGTAACTGTCATATGTTGGGTACTAATGGTTATATGCGTCTTCCATTGTAGAAATATATCGTCACAGAAAACACACGAGATAAATAAATACCGTTCTCTTAGGAATGACATAGAATTGAGCCATACAATGAAGCAGCGATCGAATATACTAATAAAATGCTCGAGTACGTGAGTGAGATATCTTGATCAGCTCTCAACATCGAGGTCTTCAGCGCTGGTGAAGGGTGACATGAGGTGAGTATGGAGCAGCGCTGGAATGAATTGGCGGGGGAAACGGGAGATCCCCGGGAAAACCCGCCGACCAGCGGCATCGCCCGACACGATTCATGTGAAAATCCGGGGACTGACCCCGCCGGGAACCGAACCCGGATCGCCTTGGTGGGAGGCGAGAGGTCTGACCACTCGGCCACCGCGGCCCTTCTTTAGTACGTTGATTCGTTTCGAAGAAATGAAACACACTCGATGGATAATTTATAATTTATTCTGAACTGCAACAGTATTTTTAAGAGACGTCCTCCCATGACACATAAACGATTATTAGAGATTATGGTATATAGCGAAAATATTTTGTCCCAACGTACCCTTGAAAACGCAGTAGTTTCTTGCAATATATTATTCGGTGATATGCTTCTGATACAACGAATTTGTCTGTAAACTAATAACAGGCACCAAATATTATACAATATCGGGACTCTTGTCAGCTCAGTCAAATAGGGTAACAGGTCCAAGTATAAGCCAGAGTCAGTAATATTCCTGGTAGGATGAACGTTCGTTCAAACCCAGCACACAGTCGTGTTTTCCCGCGATAAACCATCATCTGTAACGATGGCGTAGCGTGGTACGATTGTTCTTGTTCACGCGAAACTTAAGGGTGTTCAAGTGCGATAAAACCATAATTTTATATTTCAGTGAAATAGTGTTAGTTTTGTAGACGATTCTTGTGAGTACAGTTTCCTCTCACGAGCTAATTTTAACTCGCATAGTTTTCTCATAAAGGTGCGTCAAAGTCAAAATTGGCAAGTTCTATTGCCATGTAAATAGTTATTGCTAAGAACCCCTATTTCGGTGACAAGATTTCTGCACCGCTGTTTCAGTGTCTTAAGAGCACAGCTGCAGCTATGCTCAATGGTCAGTGATGGGCAGTTTGTAACTTAACGTTTTACTGAAAATCCCATACGTTTGGTACCAAAGTTTCTTTATTCTTATTGGAACATTCAAATGAGAAACAACTTTCCATAAAGACGTGCTGCCAATAACAATGTCGCAAGCTGTAGAGGAAACTGATGGCAATGTGTAGGGTCCCCTGTTTACCGCGAAAAAAATTTTGCCCAAGTTTGTTTCTATATCCTATGTGCATATATGCAATTTTGCTACATGGTTATTGGCAGCATGTCTGTATAAAGAGTCGCATCTCGTTTGACTGAGCCAATTACAATAATGTTCCTGAAACACCAAACGTCTGTGATTTGCCGGTAGAATACCAAGGCTCGTGACAATTAAAATATCCTATCACTGAGCACGAAGCAGAACTGCAGATGTGCACGTAAGGCACCCAAACAAAGTGGGGCAAAATACTTTTCGCGATAAACAGGGGTCCCTAGCAACGATTCAAGTCATTGCACAAATATTTTGCAGAAAATCAGTGATCCTTACTTATTGCCAATATTTTTAAAAAGTAAGGCACGCTTATTATAAACACGTTCCAGGAACCCATAAAATGGCAGATAACTAGGAGCCCGTGTTTTTGACGATAATATTTGTGCACAGAATTGTTTCAATGTCTTACGTGCACGTATGCAGTTTTGCTTCAGTGACATCGGCAGAGTGTCTTTAGGCAAAGACGTTTCTCACATGGCCACACCAGTCAGAATAACGCTACTATTACACCACGTGTCTGTGATTCCAGGGGGGAAATCATAATTTTAGATTGGTACAAGATAGTGTTAGTTTCGTGTACGTTACTCGGTAATACCATTTTCCTTAAAAAAAAAAAAAAAAAACATTAGCTTAGCCAGTTTTCCCACATTAACATTTCAAAGTCAAAATGTACACGGTTTTACTTCATACACACCGTGAAAACAAATAATCTTAAGGAAATGAAATAATTCACATTAACCAACATATCACAGGCTACAGAATTAAGTGTAAATAAAAACCTATTACAAAATATTTTTGAATTAAATAAATGATAAAGGTAAGAAATAAGTCACGGGCCAATTGCGCAAGTGGCGCCAACTTACAGTTGCTGAAATTATAGCTTGGGACCAGAAGAAAACACGAATTTTTCAGGTCTCTGCCAATTACATAAATCTATCGAAAAAAAATTTGTCGGCTTTAATCGAAGACGTATTTTAATTTCATATTTAATTATGTCAGCTGTTTATCACATTAACACTTCTAGTTGATTTTAGAAGTTAGGAACTGTTTTTATTTCTGTTATTTATTTGCTGTTTCAAACGTAACTAAGCCAGGAACTACCCAAACAAAGCTGAGCCCAGTATAAAAACACGCAAATAAAACTTTACAAAGCCGATTATTTCAATGCTATGTTTACAAGTTGTAAAGCTTTCAAAATGTCGCTTCGTCACGTGTTTACATCCGCCTCGTCTCCCATTGGCCGGCGTCATTCGTCACGTGAGCCGCCGGTTCGTTCCACAAGCGAGGATAATCTAGTGCTTAGTAAATAGAATGTATGGCTACGTTGCAACGTTAAAAACTCATATATAAATACGCTGTAGCTATTTAAATGCATGGTTGTTAAAATTTTCATTAAACAACCGGTTTCATAATATTTTCAGCTATTTATTTAACGCCAGTAAGTTAGGCGATAAAATTGGAAATATTTAGGTCTTCGTGAATAATCTGCTTTGACATTATTAAACCAGACGAATGAAGGGTTTGTAAACATGTCGGGAAATGTAATACCCTAAAAATATTCGTAGCCAGAAGGTTCGGTAAAACCACGTAATTAAAAATATTGCTAACACTTGTGAATTAATAATTTATCTAACCCTAAGATTTGTAATCAATTTCGATTTCCACGTCCACACAGTTAATTGGTCCTTTCGAAAACACTAAAAAATTAATTTTAAAAACGTTTAGTTAATTAATGGAATAGCTGGAAAAATTTAAGGTGCGTTGTAAAATTCAAATTTTCGATCTGTCTACAAACGTTCACACATCTTCATGTGGTCAATCCCATGAACGAGTGCATTTTTTTTTGTAGTTGGTAAATGTTATTTCAGAAACTTAATTCAATATTTTATTGTTATGAAACAATACAATACCTCACTGTCTAAGCGAATGAATGTAGAACGGTATGCGTAGTATATAAGACCTTGGAAACCAAATGTCTTTAGACAGAGCCGGCCTCCATGTTGCAGTCGCTTAGACGCCGATCTACTGTGCGAGAGGTCCTGGGTTAGAATCCCGGCTCGGTCATGAATACTATATTGTCCCTTCACCTCACTTCACCTGCATCGGCTCGTCAGAGGGCGTGGTACATAATTCAACGCTAAAAGCATTAAAATATAACTGTAGATTTCTTGAAGCCAATTTGCGAAAATAAACAATAGCAATCCTAGACAATAGTTTTAGCCAACATTTTAAACAAAATTGTTTCCAATGTTACGAACTTCTGAGGCACAACCTCTGACGCCGGAACCTCGTGCATTTAACTGCGGTGCAAGAGATCAGGCGTAACGAATTAGTAATATTGGATAAATATTTATTCATAAAGTTGGCAAGTAACATTATCTAGGATTGTCATTGAGTATTTTATCCATATTGGCTTCAGTAAAAGCGGAGAAATCAATTCACGTTTTCAGCGTTTATTTATATCTACCACGCATTTTTAAGAGCTCGTGTCACTTAAGCATGCTGAATATTTCTTTACTTCTTCCTTACTCCAAATTTGGCCAGATATATTTGAAAATATTTCAATAGGTACATATCTAAATAGATTACCTTTCATTACACACATTGTGTTCGAAGTGTCAAACCGTTATTATGAAATTATTGATTTAATTCAAAATTTAATACAAAATAACCTCATAATATGTAACGAAGACTAAATAATTCACAGTGCCAACTTAGTCCATAAATACGCACATAATCGTAAAACACAATGTTTCTATTAAAAGACATTGCCGGCAATTCATCACATTTTATATTTATTAAATTAACATGACGAATTTTAAAAAAAGAGGCAACGCAGTTTCT
>PNEQ01047946.1:0-62371 GCA_003012365.1 Medauroidea extradentata
CATACAAAATTAAAACTTTTTGAAAATAAAACGCTGCTGGCAGGGAAAACATATAGCATAATATATTCTCACGATGAAAGTCAAACTGTGAACATAACAGAGGGTTACGTGGTTGAATGTTCTGAAGAATTCAGTTAAGTATTTAAAGTCTTGAATAATTATTCTGATTCACATGACGTGCTGGGTAATACAACAAGCAGGCTAGTGAGTCGTGATCAAAGAAATTTGGGCAAATCTTAACAAGATCATGAAATACTGATGATAGAGGACTGGATAAAAAAAATATCGAAAAATACTCACCGACCAGCGGCATCGTCTGGCATGTTTCTCAAATGCGGTAATCCTCCGGGATATAAAAAAATGCCTGGACAGTCGAGAACACTAAATTATCTGCTGTTAGCTTCAAACCTGACAAGCAACCGCTTGACTGCAATTTATTTACTTTATTGGCGGTCCTAAGCTTCGTTTGCTTCAATGGAATGAATATTTTTTTTTTCTGTTTTTGTATAGTATAGCTGTTATTGTCTAATAAAAAATTCTCTTTTATTATAAATTCTGAACATGTGCTAAACTACATATCACGCTGCCGTTACGGTAGTGTACATAAAGTTAAAACAAAAAGGTGGACTTTTTCAATAAAAAAATGTAAACCTAATGTAACGTTGAGTTCTTTTTATAGCGGAATTTACGAATACAACATAATTTCACGTGAAATAATCACTATAAAAAATCCTTACAGGCACCTAAACACAATGAACGTATTTTTAAAAAAGGCTAAGAACTGAGGTTATGTTTCCGTAGCTAGGTTTGTTGAAGTTATAATTTTACGTATTGTTCCATATTCGTTTTAGGACATTTAATTTTTTTAAAAATACCCCTGAATTTTAACTAAACATATGGCACGAAATATCAGTGTGTAGTAAGGAATTCCTTACACACAAAATCAGTACTTAAAGTCACCAAGAGAGCAGACTTGATGAAGTACTCTACTTATATACGTGAGTAAGAATAATTATTTAATTATGGATACTTGTTGAAAAAGTAGACCTTATTGTGTAACTGTGAATACATACTAAGCAGTACTTATTTGAAGTATACTTTATGAAGTATTGCATGAAGCGGTCGCAATAAACGTTCCTTATTTACGGCACTACATATGGAATGAAAATCATACTTGAGAGGGTGTGGTGGATAAATAAGTGTAGGTTGAGATCTACACTTTTTGAAAGTCAATGTAGAAAAACTTCGAAACAGCATTCCTTGATAATTGTATTAGCCAACTTTAGGAGGAAACATTTATCAAGAATGATGCGTTTCTTAAGCGTGATCTCTTACGCCGCAATTAAATGTACGATATTTCAGGGTCAGAGATTGTTCTTAAGAAATAAGTTTGTCGAGAAAAATTAAAAAAAAAAAAAAAAAAAGAATATTTTCTTGGGTTGCTGGTTTTTTATTTTTGCAAATTGGCTTCAAGAATCCTACAATTCTGATCTGATGCGTTTCGCGCTGAATTATATACCATGCACTCTTAAGCAAGAATATAAGTAGTACTTTTTTTCAAGTATAGCCTACATCACCACTATGAATTCCACCCTAATTTTTAGCGAATAGAATTAATCATACTGTTCTGAGCGCCACCGTGGCCGAAACGCAAACAAGCAAGTATGCCCCGGACTGGGAATCAGGGTTCGATTCCGGAGAGGGAGCCTGAGAAACAGCTACCACATCTAAGAAAGGCAGCAGGCGCACAAATTACCCACTCCCGGCACGTGGAGGTAGTGACGAAAAATAACGATACGGGACTCATCCGATGCCGCGTAATTGGAATGAGAACACTTAAAAACCTTTTGATGAGTATCCAATGAATAGGGAAAATCTGGTGCCAGCAGCCGCGGTAATTCCAGCTCCAACAGCGTATATTAAAGTTGTTGCGGTTAAAAAGCTCGTAGTTGGACTAGTGTCCCATGTTGTCGGTTCACCGTTCGTTATTGTTTAACTGGCATGTCCGCGCGTACGTCCTGCCAGTGGATGCGGTCGGCCGCGGGCCTCTGGTCTGCGCGTCGGCGGTCCGATACAATCCTTCGCTTTCCGTACCACAGTGAAAAGAAGGCCCACTGGACGACAATATAGGCCACTGTAGCGAACCAAACTGGGGCTGTCTCATTATGGTCACCTACAAGACAAGTTGGGCCGCCAACCACTCGCCGTGCCAGGGAGAAGGTCGTTGGCCTAGACGTGCAACTCGACGCTAGTCGACTACAACCACATAGCCTTCGGCATCAACTTAGTTAACTCTATTAATACCGCTTTCCTCCGAATTCATAATCACGTAGGCTTTATATTTGACTTCATATGAACTTGTAGATACGTTCTTATCCACTTTTTCATTTATCCCTATAACTCTTCTCTGTATCAAAGCTCCTAGCGTAAGTCAATTTTTAAGTTTCACAACAGTACTCACATGTAACGAAAGTATTATTATTTTCATAATTTCTCTCGACAAATGTGACAACTTTCCGAGAACAGTCCATACGTTACTAACGGACTTGCCGGGGCGTCGCGCTGTTTTCCGCCGCCTGGACGGAAGAACGGGGCATAGCGTAGGACGAGCCGTAAATCACCGCAGCGGGAGGGGGGGGGCGGAAGGTAAAACGGAATGTTTGTCGCCATCGCAAATCTCGCACGGAGAAACGTCCACAGTTTTCACGGTTTCAAAACAAGCTGAAGTTTGCTGTAAGCGTATGCACATTTTTAGTATTACAGAGAATTTCCGTTGAAACTTTGGACAATACCTTTTGATTAAACCGTGGGCGTAAATAATTTAAACGGTTTGGTTTCGAGAATAGGGTTTGGTATTGTTACATGCTTGTTGTCCTGATGCAGCAAGGTTCGATCAGGATGGAGGACGCGATAATTAAATAAAATAATCCAATTAAAATCATTATTCTTTAAAAATCTAATAAAATAATATACATTAACGTACCATTTTTGTATTTTGGCACAACTCTTCTTCTACTTGGAATGATTATTTAAAAATAGATGACTTCATGAATTGGTTCCATTCTGCATAATTCCATCCATATAACTTATTAATGTTTATAATTAATATTTACAATTACTGGTCCTAATCCCTGTAAGTCTTACTCTAAATGAATCGTGACAGTTTATCAGTGCCTACACTTTTACAAAACATTTCCCAAATTACATGAAACACTCTTCGCTCTGAATGTTTCATTCCAGGACTCGCACACTCATCTGCTTGTCTGTCCCACGCATTCAAGTGCACTGTCCAAACACTCTCCTACTCTTCTGCCGCCGTTCATCTTGATGCACTGCAATTGTCTATGAGTTGATCCTACGCAGCTCCTTGCAGTGCGGGTGGTAGAGGCAGAGAGGGGAGAGCTGACATGGCACGTATTATAATGCGAAGTACAATCAAACACTGTCTCGTTACATTATGTTAAAATCTCATCAGTATTTGTGTAACACAGATGTTTTAATAAATATACAGACTGTCCAAAGAAAACGCTTCAGAAGCACAGCACACAAATCCTTGGCTAAACTGGAGATGAGAATGTCAGAGGCAAAATATTGTACAATGACATTTTTTATGCTCAAAGTGGCAATATAGCATTGCATTTAGTTCCCTCTTTCGGTACACAATCCTATTTATCTTAATACTATTACCTACATATTATGGTTGCAGGATAAAAATTCTGAGCGGTTCGAATATTATTTTACGTTTATATAACAGAACATACATTAAAAAAATACATGGATGTGGAGCACAATTCCGTGCAATGTTGCCACACTGTACACGTAATATATCATCGTATAACTTTTTGACACTTACATTTTCGTCTCCAATTTCGACATGGTTTGCGGTGTGTGCTTATTATGCATTTTTTTCTGAACATACTGTAGATATTTCACTATCACACGTTTATGCACGAAACACGTTAACTTCATGATCACTGCCAGGCAAGGTTTTCAGTTTGAAAAGATTGCAGAAATGTACACAATGTAACACACTTACCCAATTTTTCTTAAAATGTAGGGAGTTGCAGGCATTCCACAACTTCTATCATGTGTGAGATTTGAGTTATATCTAATATATAAAATTCTCTTGTCACAGTGTTTGTTTCCATACTCCTCCGGAACGGCTTAACCGATTTCAATGAAATTTTCTATATACATTCGGTAGGTCTGCGAATAGGTTTTTATCTATTTTTTATACTTCTAAGTGCTATTGTTTAGTAAATATGTTTAATTTGTTTATGTGACAAAACAACGTTTATCGGGGCAGCTAGTATAACCATAAAATTTAGCGAATTTATTCTTTCATCGTAACTAACTTATATATATATATATATATATATATATATATATATATATATATATATATATATATATTTTTTTTTTTGTTTTTTTTTTTCAATTTATACACTTTTAACCATCTCAATTTCGAGTTACTGCACATAAAATTTAGCATGTTTTTGTGTACCATTTTGCTTAGGGAATCGCCTTGTAGTCTCCTTATTGATTATTAAGAATCATTATATTTTTTGTTTTCGTCCGAATAATATTTTAATAATGCAATTGCATTAATATAAACATTTTACCACTAAACGGAAATTGTTATACTAGTAATTTTATCGCAGGATTTATGTAGAATTTTGTGGAATTTTTCAAATCCATTGTATTTAAAAAAATTCATCAAATATGAATTTATTTCTGTGTCTGAAAACATCCAGACTTTGAAGACAGACTCTGTTCCTAATAACTGTCACAGACTTGTACAAGAGTTTGTGAAATCGTATGGAAGATTTTAGTTTACAGCGAAAGTTATCTCAGATAATTGTTTTTGTTTGTTAAGTTATAATGTTTTCCTGAGTGATACCATAATATTTGATACTAGAAACCTTTCTCTGTATAAGATTAGTCTTTTAGTGTCCAGGCTGTTTGGCGTTTTACCTTCAGAATCACATATGTACCAATTATTTAGCAATCGTTGCAATAATAATAGAAATGTGTATTAGTGCCTTAGAAGACATATTAGTTCAGAAAGTTGTTTACTTCGCCGCAAACTCTATTTCGGTCTCGTTTGCGACTAGATAATTATTTACTCCTACAATAGCGATTACACTCGAACACTGATATACCAAGCAATGACACGTACTGTATGCAGCAAATATTCTTGTTATTTTTAGAAAGAGAATTCTTAGATTAATATTTGCCAAACTAATGCTTGTTAACCTACAAATATTTCCTTTCTTGAAAATGCCGTTAAAAAGCACCTCTAATTTTAACAAATTTTGTTACGAAAATGGGATTCTATGTTTCATCTCTGTAACACATCAACGGAATATTTTTCCTTCTTATATAAATATCATGATTTATATCAGTATAAATATTGTGTAAATCCGTTTCCTTTCTATACAATATTATTGAGCTCTTCGAATTGTTTTCAACCGAAACAGAGAAATGCATATCAGATTATCTGCGTACAACATTGAAAAAAAAAATTAGTTTCAAATTTCAGAAAAATGTTGAGGGTTTTAATTTTTCTTATCCAACCTCCAGTCCTTATAACGCATTTTACGTAAATCTTGAGACTTTTTCCAAACAAAACAGTATTAGTTTACGCTACGATAACACCTTAGCCTCTCAGTCGGGAGGACCCGTGTTTGATCCCCAAATCTGGCCACCTGAATTTTGGATTTCCATGTTTTCTCGATATCGCTTCAGACGACTGCTGGGATTGTTTCTCAACCAAGGACATGGCCGAACCCTCTTCCAGAGTTGTGTGCCGTAGTCTCTAATGACATCGTCGTGAACAAGCCAAACAACCCACAAAACTTTGCTTCTTAAATGTTGTTTACGGTTAACAGAGTAGGTCCTCCAAGCCATTACGCAAGAAGCAGCGTTTTAAAAGCCAAAGCTTTATACTACTTTGATATTCTTTTTCTTAATCTATCACATTCGTAAATCAGTTTATTTATACAGAAATGTGCACAAATTTAACAGTTTAATAGTGGCCTCGTATGTGTGTGTGTGTGTGTGCGCGAGTGTATGTATGTATATATATATATATATATATATATATATATATATATATATATATATATATATATATATATAAAATTAAAGATGTGTAGTTAACGAGGCTTGATAACAGATACATCGTATCGATTATTTGGTATGAGGATATCTCGTAATATTTGTGTGCAAACCCCCAAAGACACAGACACGGATATTTTTGGCAGAATTGTAGCCGACTGTCATGTAGCAAGAAACCCGAAAAGGATATTTTAAAGGGTATTGAAGGACTTTGCAGTTAAGATATCTTGTCAGTTTGTTTTCTTTTGTGAGCTTACCTTCTATTGATACACAATTACTCTAATTCCCTTGATATAGTCAAGAGGAAGTGCTATTGAACTTATGTTTGGTGCAAATAAATTTCTTTGAAACATTTCTTTTCAGTACAGCACAATTTTCCATTTGAAGCATAGAAAGTCAATGTTTTTTACTCGTGAAATATTTTAGTGGCCAACGCAATTTTAGTTACCATTACAGTATTCTTTAAACACAAATATTCCTTATTACGAAACTTTTTGCAATTTGGAGAACACTGACTTTGGTTTAGCAAAATTTGTGTTTTGTCAAAGGGTGTTTTTTTTAGTTTGTATTGTGAGATATACTTGATCGGTTCGTCAGTAGAATATTACCGTGGCGTCTACCAGGTACGATTGGTAATACATACTATAGATGCGTAGATAAGTGGTAATTAAGAATAATTCTTTGAAGTGTCAAGTTGTCAAACGTCCATATGTAAGGAGCAACAAAATCTGACGTTTCCACCACATCCAACTGTACAGGAACGTGAAATAAAACAGATATGTCGCCATACTAATGAAAATGAATCGTGGGAGATTTATTGTTGTACGTCATTTTGACTGTAGAATTGTAATTATTAATGTAATATAATATTGTGTATGGTTTTTTATTAAAGAAAAATTGCCATATCTAGTTCTAAATTAATATTATGAACATGCCTGGATGTAACGGTTAGCAAACATGCCAGAGGCAACATTACGAATCTACATCATCCAATAGATAGCAGCAGCTGCTGTACTTTTGTTTTGAACGCACAAAAGTGGGGTGAACATGTCTGGTTTTGAATGAAAACACAGATTTTCGCCTTATTTTTAAACAGGGCTGGCAATTTTATAATTACATTTGACTATATATTAGAGTGTAACTCCCCACCCTTTTATGTTTAACTTATTTTCGGATTCTTATGGATAAGTCTGATGTAGGAAATTTTCTCTTCATTCAATCTACTAACAACAGTACACATTTGCATGGCAGGGTGTTTGATGTTGTTTACTTTAGCGTACTTCGTTATCGAACGTAGGTAGTACAGAGACTCGGATATAACACTACATCCTCTCATCTCCTGGCCGAACGTGTAAATAAAGTGTACTTTCATTCACGCAATTTTATTGATACATACTTGCTCATTACGTACAGCCGTTGCAACTAGCAAGTTAACGAATTTTACTGTGTTTGTACTTATTTACCCTTTTGTGTGGTTAAATATAATTTGTTCAAGTACACGTGGGTTACAGTACACTTTAATATCAGCATACGTGGGAAATCATGTTTCCTGTATTCATTCTATAAATGTTTAATCACATTTCTCCTTCCAGTGACTTCACGAACAATACGTACAGCTCCTCGTATATCAGGTATAAATTTTTTTCACACTTTCGTCAAGACAACCTGTACGTTCTCAACCAATTTATATATATTTTTTAGCTTGACTTTTGTTGTGTTACAATTACTTTTGTTCACACAATTATGTAAGTAAAGCAACAATATAATTGAAGTTTTCTTTTTTTTTTTGTCACAAATCGACTACGAAGCCTGACAGCCATGAACCTTTCGCGAAAATAATATTGCCCCAGATAGTTTCAGCGCCTTACGTGCACATCTGCATCTATGCTTCATAGTTATTGGCAGCGCGTATTTATGAAGTGACGTCTCTCATTTGACTGTGCCAATCAGAACGAGGTTACTGTAACACCACACGTCTGTGATTAACGGACACGGGAGAGCAAAACATCCAATCACAGACCATAATCCAGAACTGCGTAGAGACATGCAAAATTCGCGTTATTTTCTGACAGCTGACTAGACTCCAAGTGACTATAGACTCGTTCGACGTCTCTCGCTGGCCGATATTGTCGTGACTTGCCGCGGAGAATGCTTGCACAGTAGAGAGGCCGATCAACACATAAAAGTTCGTGGCCAATTGAATCGCAGATTATGCTACTTTATGTATAGGAAAGTGAAGTTTAGTCTGCTACCAAATAATAACGCGAATTTTGCATGTCTCTATCGTAAAGGCACTGAAACAAACTGCGGCAAAATTCTTTTCGCGAAAATTTCATGGCCCTACGGTCATCATGCGAGAAGGAAAGGTTACTTTTCACTGGCAACATCAGCGTTCGCTTGCAGTGAGGGAAAACCAGTTAATGCAGTTTACTGTGAGGCAAATAGTTAGTCCCTAAATACCGTAAAAAGAGGTGAATAGGATCGTTAGAGTGAATAAAGGCAAAAGATTCAGAACAAAATTTTTGGTAAATATTTGCTATTGAAACGGGTTTTTTTCCTTGACAGGCAAACTAATACTGTTTACAAGTAGACTTATTGAAACGTACGTCAATAGGAAAGGCTATCAGCGAGGAATGTGTTTCCAATTTTTATCCTATTTACCCCACGATGAGCCTGTTCACGCCGTTTTTTTACCGCGTTACCTTTAAAAATATTAGGAAAGTGATTTCCAACGGTCGCTTAAAATTTAATATGTAAACTAGAAAAACACGTACAGATGACCAAGTGTATAAAAACAAGAACGTCATACATCCGGACTGATGCAATTAAAAATAATGTTGTAAATAGAACACAACTGAAGAGCACGTAAATGTTACGTTCGTATATTTGTGGCAACTGTGTAACGTGCATACATACGGGAGTTGGTGTGCGTGTTTCGTTTCGATACAGTCTTTATGAAACGTTACACCACTTCAATCGTAAATTAGTCGTATGAAATGGTTTGTTATTTTTGGATCTGCCAAGAGACGTTGGTTTGTTAAGCGTATTTCGATACTGGAGTTTGGCAACCATGATTTTGTGCTCGATTTTATCGTTATTGGTTCCTAATTCCGTTGCTTTGAGTGTTTTACCTTTGCCTGTCAGTGTGTTATCAACATTTCATTCTGCTTTATTACCATCGTTCTTCATTCTCGAACATTAAAAGTGACAAACACGCATGATGACAAATTAATAGTCCTATTTGCTTCTCCTATTTTGCATTACGGGTAAAATAATGAAGCAAAAACGTGGGATAATACATGTGCATACTACATTTGTTATATGTGCTCCCGTATTCCCTGCAAGTTAGATAATATCTAAATAATAATAATAATCCACGATTTTAAAACGGATTAAATAATATGAAATAATTTCTCCAATGAAAATACACGTAAGATATAAAACGAAAAATGTGGGTGCATGCAGTAAATAGTTAATGCATGAACAGTTCCACTAAGATACTTAATTATATTGCACTATAAATGATAAGTGTTAGCTTTCTCAATGGCATCTGCACTCTACACTCCATACTATTATTTATTGCATTCTCCCAGGGATTTACAATTTAAGTAACACAAGTACCTTCATTGGAGGAATTATTTTATGTTTTTAGTGTGCTTTTTAGTCCGTTTTATGTACGTGGTATATTTTGTTATTATTTTATAAAAGTGTTCTGATTTTTATTCGCGTGCGTGATACATTTTTCAGTATATTTTAAAGAAGCGAAATTCTCTTGCTCATTGTAAAGTTAATTTTAAAATCTATTGCGAAATTCGAACCGAACAGACATAGAAACACACAAGAGAGCGGGTAAATAAAAACGTAAAATAAGGCAGAATTTCAGTTAACTATCTATCTTTTAGTGCAAAACATAATTTTGCAGCACAAGTATATACAGGCAGATACTTGTTCGTAATGCAGAAGTATTCCGCATGTCTTGTCGCAGTTATTTGAAAAAACTTCTTTTAAAAGTGCTAGAATGTCATTTTACACCATACATTTGCAGTCTAAAATTAGAGAAGTTGGCACATTGATTTAGACAAAGCAAGTGTAGGCTTGACAATCACTAACTTAAACAAACTTAAATTTTACTTTGAACTTAAAGTAAAATTTTGGGCACGACACAAACAAGAAGTTGTTGTAAACTAAAAGTAATAAAATTTTTTAATGCTGAAAATGTAAAATGTGTAAGCTTGAAGTGATTTTAGTGGTGCAGGTAAGTATTTTTAGGAAAATTGTATCTGAACATACACAATTATGGTCCTCTGTTGAAAATAAAAAACATATTTGAACTCAGACAAAAATATGTAAGTAGCCACTGTCACTATTCTTTGAAAAATTGGCATTTGTTGATAACAAGTGAGGCCGATATATAATTGGACTTGACGTATCTTAGACATTGAGATTATATCATACAAAATCAGTGATTGAGATTATCTGTAAGGAAATCAGACGTGACATGTGTTTGTGAACTATATCTGGATTTAATTGGAATGATTCCGTTTAACCAATGAGTATCCTCCCAAATGCGATTGGACACCTTACTATCGGTACAAATTATTTAAACACTCTGAGTTGGAGGAAGTTATTATTTCTTGATTGGCAGATAATTTATACGGTTTTACGATAGATCATTTTGAACGAATTAAATAAGCGGAAAACAAATTTTATTTAGGGAATAGTCACTTAATAATGTCTGCAATTTCTGCAGACTAAAACTTTATCAGTATGTATCAATTATTGACGATTTATATTAAATTGTGTAATGCTCTGTTTATTAAAATCCGTTATCATTTGTTTCTTCTTTTACATTTTTGCTTATAAGTGGTGGCAGAAATATTAGAAACCAGTTTATGTTGTATTTTGTAAAATAAATTCCCAATAAACTTTAAACTTGCCAAACAAATTTGAATTTTACAGCGCCTGCTCGAACTGCCAGCAGTCGGGCATGTTCCTTCACGTTTGCATAAATGGGGCGGTTCAGTAACGATATTTCATAAGTTAGGTGGTAACGGCTTGTAATAAGTTTAGTAAAATGATTGACGTCATAACTGTTGTACTCTTGTGGTTACGTCACCACACATTCATCGATGCCACTGATGTGAATGCAACTCAGCGAAGTTTACACTGAGAAAAAGAATTGTTTCATTATACTAAATATATTTGTTTGGGTGATGTTTGCTTCAGCTAAACAATATTTTGTTGGTAAGTCCAAACTTGGAGTCCTCCAAACAAATTTATTTGTTTCCCTCGACCAAATTATTCATTTAAACGCACTTTGTTTGTGCCAAACGTATATTTGGTTACTAAAGGACGTCGAATAAATATTTTGTGTAAACAAACAACTTGTTTCAGCTCCTCAACAAAATAATATTGTTAGTTATAAGTGATGTGCTTTGAACCAATTTTTTTTTCGATTGACTAAATGATTTTGTTGGCGAAACTAAATCCATTTGGTTGACTTGGCGAAGATGGCAGGCTAGGGTGAGTGAGCGAAAAGATGGCGAACGCTGTATACCTCAACTTTCAAAGTATAAGCATGTGCGACAAGTAAGACGTCTAAACAGTTAATCAGCATTATTAAAGTATCTTAATTTTAGCTATAACAATTTCAAAGTGGTTTATTCGATCGATCACAACGGAAAATGCTAAAAACTTGAAAAATACCGCAGCTGCACGTCTCGTTCTTTGAGCTGCTGTGCACGGCAATAATTTGGTAATAGTATTTTACGTCGTTTACATTTTCGCAGACGGAAGACAAAAATGTTTGAAAATAAAGCAGTACAATCGTAATTTAATACTAGGCCTAACTATTCCTGTACAAATAACAATTACATTAACACAGAAGTACTCGTAGCACAGTTGGGGTCCGGCCACTTGGCTCAGTGGTTAGCGCTCCTGGCTGCTGAGGCAAGGGTCCCGGGTTCGATTCCCGGCCGGGGAGGTGGCATTTACAACCACCTCCTCGGGTTCAGGACTGGGTGTTTGTGTTCGTCTTGTCTGTGTGCCAGAAGACAACTTACAATTACAACGACAACTACACAATACAACAAGTTACTGGGGAAATGCATTAATTAACTAACTTAAAGGGGGCAATGTTTGGTGCAGTGGCGAGGCGTTATTATATAAAAAAAAAGTAGGTTAGGTAATGAATAGAAAGGTGCAAGCAAAGGTATAGTGGATCAAATCCAGGTCCAACCATACTTTTTTTAGGTCTTAAAATTTCAGAAATTTGTTAAGATTATAAAATATATATTTTTTTAGTTCTTAAAATATTGCGTGTGCATTTAATATGTCCAACGAAATATTTTTATAACCAGCTAAATATTTGGTACTGCTAACAAAATTAAGTTATTTGCCTCAAACAAATCGACGGAACAAAATAATTTGGCACGAGCAAACAAATATCTAATTTGCCCCTATACAAACAAATGATTTGGTTGATTCAAACAAATTTTGTTTACACCAACAACATTTTTTTCTTAGTGTGTGTACAACTTTATCACTGTTGCTAGTTTAAACGCTTTGGTAACTTACACATACACCAACACACACATACACAGGAATGGACACGAACTGCGTGAAGTTCCAAAAATATAAATTAACTAAATAAACAAAATCAATAAACAATTAATTTAGGGTGTTTAATAAATTTTTAACAATATTTTCTCAATATTTTTAAACTCAGATATACGTGTTTTACTAAAACTCCTATTATGTAACATGTTATTGTATTTAGTGTACGTGTGTGCCAAGTTCTGAAAGTATATAGGACTAGACAAGACGATTTATTAAAGTAAACTTTGATGAGGACAGTTTTCTAACGGGCAGTGTTAGCTCATTAACAAAAACTGCAAATGCCAAGTACGTTGTTTTTGGCAACGTATAACAATTGCTGAGAAATTATTATATCGCGGGGTTTGTCCCACGATGATAGGGTTTTCTCTGTTTGCGGCGTAGATAACCATTGAACGTATTCTTAGAATGATGCGACTGCAGATTTTTCTGTGTACTGAGACGCCCTTACACCCAAAGAGATTCGAGATTCGTTGATTGCATTAAATTTAGAAATGTATCTTGTCCTGTCACTAGGGAAAGGAAAAAAATATCACCAAACCTTTAAGGATCCATGCCAGGTACTTTTATACGAGAGTTTAAATAATTATTTTTAGTAAAATATGAACATTTTAAAATTATTTCCCTGAAGTGAGACTTAGCCGGGTATTCGCCTACGCTGATATTACTTCTCAAGAGATTGCGAAAAACCATTAATAGTATTACGACACGCTGTTGTAAAAAGAGCTTTGTTACTCGTTATAATTCGTCGGGCTCTGTACAACGGTATAACAGACTTCCTCTAATGCGCTTCTAGCACTATGAGCACAATGGTTTGTCCCTTTCGTACGTTGTGCACAGGGTCGAAACTGTTCGTTGGTAGAAGGGCTTAAGAGCGTGTGGCACGCAAATAAACGCTGAATACGTTATTCTAAATCTACGAACGTTACATAGGACCTACATATACAAACGCACATTATATACATGTTTGTGTGCTTTTCTGACTATAAGGAAATATTACTGTTGCAATGGTATATTTACAGCGAAGAAAGTCCTTATGGCTAAAAAGAGATGTGCTTAAAATTAGGCACTCTGAAAAATAATTTTTCGAATAGCTGACAAATATAACTTGTAGGGTTTCCGTTTTATACGCGAAATCCTTACGATTTACAACTACACTTCAAATGTGAAATTTAGTGTAATGTGCCTGCTTATGGATGAGTGTTACAATTCTATTGAATTTTCAGTTTCTGAGCCATAACATGTAATAAAATAGCTGTGTAAAAATTTTCTCTTCGACAAAGCCTAGAAAATTTTCTTAGTAAACTGCTTGACATAGACAATAATGGATTCTTTTATTAATGTATCGTGCCGAATCATTGCAAGAGAATTCTTGAAAATTAACCTATAATTCTCCTGCAAAAAAAAAATGTAAACTTTGAGTATTTTTTAAATACAAAAAAATGTCGATGCAATGTTTTTATAGATGTCCAGTTGTAGCCCGTGACACTGTTCTTCAGTGGGAAGTATTTAGTTTCTGTAAGTCAAATGGTTTGCGTTTCTTGTATAAAACCGTTTTTAGCAAATTTTGGCTTTTACTTGCCACTATATAAAATCTACGAAAGCTACAAAATTTTCATTTCTATGAAAAATAGTCACAATATATACATACAAAACAAACAACGTCTCATACAAACATAAAAATTTTGCATGAACTCCCCCCATAGGGGGCATAAAGGTATGATGTTGAGCGGAGGATGGAATACTAAATCTTCAAAATAACCTGAAGATTCCATTTTAATTCATGTCAAGCAGTTTAGCAAGAAATGATGCTATGTTGAAGAGAAAATTTTGATAGTACAATCTGAATAAATGTTATTTCTCAAAAACTGAAACTACAGTATCATTTTTAGGGCACCGCCTACCACATACTTAAACTGCCTACCTGTCAGGCCACGTGCTTTCTGTTTTGAATAACACCACCACGGATTTCTCGCAAACGGTTCACCTGAGAGTGTTCGGGCAAGACAACCTTTTTTTGTTAATTTTAACGTGCTGACTACCTAATAATTACATAAAGTAAATCTTTTTCAAGAGTTCGTTAATAAGTTTCATGCAAACGCAGTGTGGCAACCCCCATTTCCTCAATGAAGGGGATTGATATTTCCAACTACATTTCCCGAGGTGAATGATCTCCATAAAAAAAACACTATTTGCCTGATTAACGCTTAATCGCAATTAGTTTCTAAAATATTTTATTTAAGTAATTTAAAAATCCTACTTTTGGGGATGCTGAACTCCCTCAATAATCAATTTCGGGAAAAGTGGTTCTTACATTTCCGTCTTATTTTTTTCCTAAGGAATCCCCTGCCAGCGTTTGTCGGTGTTATTCAGACTCAACCAGTGTATGAAACTCGGACAGAAACGTGCGCTATATTTTGCTACGAGCTTTCCGTCAGTGAAAACATTATGTTGTCACAGCTTGAAGTCCCATAGTAAAACAAATAGGCAGGAGTCTTATACGCTAGTAGAGCGCTTGGCTTGTTGTAGCGACGTGGCATTTGATGCGTTCTTGAAAGTCGCTGCTTAGCCTCTAATACGCAGGTTGGTTGCAACCTAACATCTTGTCGTTACCGCGGTCACTAAAAACAACTGAGGTTTAGTGGATAAGGAACAGCCGAGGAGAAACTGCCATGGCATTGGTAAGGAACAATTCCAACATTCGACTTTATTGTCCTTTTTTAAACCCAGTAGAGGCCATAAAATGTTAAGCATTATGTCTACACGAGTGTGAGTGGAAAGAGTATTTGCACCTTTATTTTCACAGTGTTAGATGTGGAGCAGTGTTTTTGTAGTGCTTAGTTTCTATATTGCTTTAAGCGGCGAATTTACAATTAAACTTGCCGAAAGTATCACCTAAAGTCAAATTAAAGTTCAAACGTTCTGTTATACAAATGAGGCTTGTATTTTTAAATTGATAAAGCTATCTAAGAAATAATTTTGTAGCTATTTTGAGAAGTGTTAAAGTTTTTTTAAACAGGTTGCTATAATATAAACATCATAGAAAATAGTTTAAAGCCTGTGTTCTCTTAAGGTGGCCGCATGACAATGTCACATAGTGTTGTGCAGAGACTTGGCTTGTAGAAGTTTATTCGAAAACTTCACGACGTGAACGGATGCCGTCTGCTTTGGAACAGCATACAAAGTAGCTCACACTAGTGTATACCTATGTAGCGTCCTCCACTAAAAATTAAAAATTTCCACGTGCCAGAATCTAGCAAAATATATGTGCTAAGTGGTACTATTCAGGTAAGAAAACCTTAGTGGAGAATCTTGAAAACTACAAATGTGTGTGCAACGCCTTTACCTCTGATAGTTCGCTATTACATACATTTCCACGTGAAGTTTCATACAATTTAACTATCGGCGAGAAAACAGCGTGCCATTTCAGTGATTTGCGCCTAGAAGTTGGGCGTGGCATGCTGAACGTACGATGCTGCCCTTAACACTTCCTCATTTACGGACATCTAAAGCAAAATTCATCCAGCTAGGCTGCCACCTTAAGAAGGGGAGAGGGGCCTCCCTGCAAAATATTTATTTTTTAATATTTTTTATATTTGTACGAGACTATGTATGTTTCATAGGCATACACTGTGACTATTTTTTACAGTAATGAAAGCTTTCTAGCTTTCATAGATTTTCTACAATGCCATGTCAAAGCCAAAATTTGCATAAAATGGTTTTGTACAAGAAACGAAAACCAACGAGCATGCAGAAGTGAAAAAATCCCCACTGAAGAACAATGTCGCGGGCTACGTCTAGACGAAAACAAATAACCTGCCTGAATAATTTTAGTATTTTTAAAAAATCGTTAAATTTGAAATAAAAAAATGTAAATTTTCAGTATTTTTTTAAATACAAAAAATGTCAATGCAATGTTTTTATAGATGTCCAGTTGTTGTCCGTGACACTGTTCTTCAGTGGGAAGTATTTCGTTTCTGTAAGTCAAATGGTTTTCGTTTCTTGTATAAAAACCGTTTTATGCAAATTTTGGCTTTCACTTGCCACTATATAAAATCTACGAAAGCCAGAAAATTTTCATTACTATGCTAAATAGTCACAATATATACATACACAACAAACAACGTCTCATACAAATATAAAAATTGTTAAAATATAAAAAATTATACGTGAACTCCCACCTTAGATGGTATGGAAAGGTACGATGTTGAGCGGACGAATGGAACGCTCAATCGTCAAAATAATCTGAACTACTCAATCAAAATACGATGAGATTCTTTTTGCCAAGTAGATATTTTATCAGTGGACGTTTATGTATATAGCACTAGCGGTAGTATGTTTTACTTTCGAGTACAAAATTAAAAACTATTTTCAGAAAAATAAGTATTTGAATCCACAAAATTTACAAAAATGGAAAACTTTAATGTTTGTAAATTATAATAAGATAATTGCTAGGCCTCAATAATAACGAATTTAAAAAATACCCGCGTTTTGATTTGAAAATAATTTTAATATTTGTAAACCTATCGCGCAGAGGTTTTTGGATAGTATAATTATTTTCCAATGAAAACGCAAATATTTTTGAAATCCGTTTGTTACAGAGGCCGAAATATAACTATATTAAAAAAAATGACAGTTTACCATTTTTGTATATTTTGTGGTTTCAAGCCTTTATTTAAAAAAAAGTTTTTAGTTTTTTACTCGGAAGCAAAACGTACTACCGCGTAGTGCTATATAAAAAGTTGTCCGCTGATAAAATATCTACTCGGCAAAAAAATCTAACCGAATTTTGATTTGTAGTTCAGATTTTATTGTGGACTGAGTATTCCAGTCATCCGCTCTACGTCGTACTTTTCCATACCCCGTAACAGAAAAAAAAAACTCGCTTAGTTGTTTAGTGTGAACGTAAAACAGAATACGCGAACATGCTAAAAAACTTTCCATGTGCCTGACCTCCCAATGTAAATACGTTCCTCTGAGAGCTGGAGGCAACGGTTGCGTCTACCTTCGGGCGTAGTGGCCTTTGACATTCTCTCTTCTAGATGACGCGAGCGAGCAAGTCCAGGGTTCAACTGTTTAACTTGGAAATGGTAGAGGTTGTTGGTAGTGCTGTTTGTGTATTGTGTTTTATCGCAAAAGTTAAAACCTAAAAGCGTTTATTGTGTTAGGCGAGAGTGTGTGTATTCGCAGTTAAGCTCATTTGCAGACTCGCAAAGCTGACCTGTCGATACCAAACAGTAAAGAAAATGTCTGAAAATATGTTTTAAAAGGTAAATGTACTGAAGCGAAGCAAACACATACTGCAGTAAGTACAACGTACTAAACTTCTGCAGATTGTATTGTCGTAGATAAACAATAATATTACTATAGTTTTCATACTCACAGTTTAGAATTCAGGCCAGGAGAGTACTTTAATTTTACAATGGTAAAATTTTACAGATAATAATTTATTCCTTTTACAGTTCGCTGAGTAATAAGTTTTGTCGGTTTATATAAATATATAGATCTCGTTGGCCCTGCATTAGACATTATTATTATTTTATCTGTATTACATTATATTCTGGAATTTTATGTCAGTGTAAGGTCCTGGCTGTAATTATATGGTTATGCATTTCGCTTCCGAGC
Organism: Medauroidea extradentata; assembly: GCA_003012365.1. Lineage (NCBI taxonomy): Eukaryota > Metazoa > Arthropoda > Insecta > Phasmatodea > Phasmatidae > Medauroidea > Medauroidea extradentata. Next base: position 18,361 of record PNEQ01047946.1, read on the forward strand.
GTTCCAGTGTGAAAAACTATAATTATATATTTGTATGGGAAAAATTTTATTCGTTACTATGTTATCACCTAAGAGAACATGTTTAGCATGCACAGTTGCAGCAGCATATAATGTACAAAAACTAACGGACTTGCAATACCAAGAAATATTTTATACCGGAATCATACTTGAAGTTATGAAACATGAAAGTTTTCTTTAAAACTATTCAAACGGTGCTGATTATCAAGCAAAATCCATAATTTCAGCAAATTTTTAAAAAACTCGAAAATAAATTGTTTTGTTGTTTCATAACAATTAGCGTGTGGCCCATGAAATCTATTTTTCGGTGTAAATTATTTAATTTCAGTAAGTGTGGCTTCTCATTCTGTGAATGCTGCCGTAACATGCAAAGTTCGACTATTATATTCCGTTGTGGAAGTACTGTAAAGTACGTGCAAAAAAATTTCTATAAGAGGAAAAAGTAATAATTTTTCGTCTTAAAACTAACACTATTTCGTATAAATATATTAAGTTATGAATTTGTTGCACCTACAAAAATTTAATGGGATCAAATTGTGCTAGCCAAGCAAAAAATTTAAGTAACTTATGAAAGTTGGAAACAACTATTTGAATCATTAAAAATGTTTTCATACGGCTTGGAGGGGCAAGGGTGTCGTGGGATGTGTATTTGGTTTTATTACGTGACTAATGAACGTTATACGAGATAGACGTGTTGTGTTAATTAATTTGAACTGCGCGGAAATTTTATGGAGCAAGATAATTTTTTAAAAATTATTTTTTTGTCTGGTGGGCTGTTTTAGATTTTTTTAAATACTGTGTTAGCTATGGGATGAGAGATCAAGATCCTTAACATGTGTTTTATATAGTAGTTTTTTTAAAATTACTTATTGGACTTGCCAGATTAATCAATCTTTGTCATGTAATATATGTTAGCATTCAGATTGGTTCTTCAAATAAATATATTTGTGGTAATTTTATAGATAACTCGTATAGTAAATTGTGAAATAGCTTCTTTGAATTTTACCGGTTTCAACCGGACATTACAATAATTTTTTGAATGTTTATATAAATCAAATCAGTTAAGAGCTATTTCAGTAAATTTCGCTAATAATTTTGTATCCTCAACTTAAAAATATTTCTCAGCTGTAAAAAGTATCAGTTTTAAGTATGGTGTTAGGAACAACTAATTAATGGAAAAAATCTTCCTTCATATCTGTTTACTCTTGAAACGATTTTATTAAATTTTCAACTTCAGTAAGCAACTGATTAAAACATTTCTTAACTCATTTTCTGTTTATCTTGTTATTAATTGGTTGTACAACATACTATCTTAGAGTTTAGGTGCAAATCATTTAAATTTAAGAGAATCATACTAGAGCAAGAAGAGTATTATACGAAGTGTAAAATACTATTATAATAAAAAAAAAGTATGATCAATGGGAAATTTATCCTACCTCTGGGAATGTCCCTTAAGTGTGTTGAAGTGCGATAAAATCATAATTTTTTTTATCTAGATGCAATATTGTTAGTTTTGTAGACGATACTTGTAAGTGCAATTTCCCCTCACGAAAAAAAATTCTAGCTGGCGTTGTTTTCCCATAACTGTGCGTCAAAGTCAAAAATTGCTTGTTACGCTGCCATGCAAATATTGAAAACCAACTGACCTACTTAAACAAAATAATTCTCTGTGAACTTACATTCCATTAGCCATGCAATGAAACATTAAAAACAATATTTAAAAAATCTCAACTTTACGATTTGAATTTAAATAAAAAATCGCAGAAGTACAGAAAAAAGTTGCAATTTCAGAATTTTTTTTAAATACAAAAAACAGTTCGCGGAATTTTTTTTTCAATTGTTTTATTACGTAGCCCATATAATGTTATTTCTTTGAGAATCACTACACGTACGTAAGACAATTGGTTTTCACTATTTGCATGGCAGCAGAACATGCAAAGTTTGACTTCGTCGCGACGTTATGGGAAAAATACGCCTGCTAAAATACTTTCGTAAGAGGAAACGGCACTCACTATCGTCTATAAAACTAACACTATTTCATATGAATATAAAATTATTCCTGTATCGCACTTGAACACCCTTTAAGTGGCCACCTGTGTGGTCATACTTTATGCGTTCAGGACGTAGAAGTGCGAAAGCGGTAAGCAAGACACAACACGGATATCTCACCACCCTCTAGCCATTACGTGCAAATCTATGGTCTGCAGTCTTATCGCGAATGGCTTGCATTATTTGGTGAACCTATCTATTTATGAGGTCATATCAACGCCAATTGAGCATTGTAGCCATCTATGACTTTCTAAAGATCCCAGACAGACACTCATACCTACAGATGAGCACCAAAATATTAATTTTTCTCCAGTTTCAGCCGCAGTAAAAATATTTCTGAGCTAGTGGAGGAGCTGATGTGGGTAAACATACTGTAGGCTATAACGTTATTTGAATGTTATTTCTAAACATATATCACTCACATTCGACAGTTTTTTGAAGATCACCACACTTTTTGCACACGTACGAGAAAAAAATGTTAATTTATGTATAATACTCTCAATATGTAACGATCTTCGTAATTTATATTTACGGTTTATATTTTTATCTGCCAAGTTATTCAGAAATCACTGTGTTATTAATGTTACATTTGTTAACAGGTAATTTAACATACAAACACACAAATCATACAGACCCCAATATTTTAGCACTTTCACTTTAACTCGTACCCTATATACTGGGTTGTTTCTAGAGCGTCTGTAGTCTTTTGGTATTGAAATCTTACTACATTTAACTAAAATCTTTTACGTTATATTTCACACACTATATGAACTCCAAGTTTTCGTATATGGAACTTGTATTAGTCTCTAAACATGCAATGTAACCAAAATATTACGAATTCTGAAGACATTTTGTACTACACAAAGACGTTTGCAGTTGATTTAGATTATTTCCCCTGTAAACCAATGAGTAATAAACGAGAATTTGTTATTGTAGGCATTGGTCGAATTTTTTTTTTCATCGAAACTAATGGAAAAGACGTATCTTTAAAAATCTTTGCAACAACTGCGCGGTGAAAGCAACGTATTAAAATAGTGTATTTATAGTACTAGTACGGGTGGAAATACGCTTACATAAGTTTATATTTATTTGTAGTGATTAATATGAAAAACGTGATACATTATTCAGAATACAAAACCTTTGTGAAAAAAGTATTAAGGAGAAATGAGTTAATTTTTTTCTGATATTTGTAGACTTAGCCAGACATTAGATTATAAAATAAATCCGAATAACGCTTAAAGCTCTTCATCTCGTTGTAGGAGAAGCCGAAGAGTTTTAAACGTAACTCAGGGACAGCCTGTTTCTTCAGAAGTGATGTGGTTTTTCGGAATCTATGTAGGCTACTTTAGAAGGATATTTCGATAGACTATTCTGTTGCCAAAGTTTTGTAATTCTGTGAAAGTAAATTGTTTTATCTAATGTGTTAAGAGTCATTGTATTGTGAACAGGCTTTGAAGACAACATATTCTTTCTGTGATTTTAATTTGACAAAGGTTTATAGGTTTAAAGAGAATTTTACAATTACCTTGTGGTGATCGTCGCCTTTCGGTGACCTTGACCTTAAACATCTTCAATTTAAAAACAAAATCTGTAAAGAATTTCATTAAAAAATAAATTGTATTTAATTTTGCGGTTTTTGTCACATTATGAAGTTTTTATATCTGGAATGCTGACTATGTAATTTACTAAGAGACTATCAGACACCCTAGTCCACTGCGTTTATTCGTATATTAAGTTTGTTATGTGTTTTTATTTAGAAAACAACATTAAAATAACCCTTTAGTTAAGTATAAAAATTAAATATATATTCTAGCTAGAAGTAGGTGCTATAGATGTCTACGACTAATAGTCCTATCAAATTTCAGTTTCTCTTCTACGCTTCGCCGTTTTTCGTTTGCGCTTCGCCGAAAAGTGACGAATATAATAAAATGAGATAAACAGAAAAAACTAGTATGAATCTTACGTAGAACATTCCTAACCACATTTTCATATGCAATGATACGATGTGTTTAGAGAGAAAAAATGTTGATACAGCTTACCATACGGAGGAGAAATGTGTACTTAATTCCGTCGCATATAATTTATTCGTGTAAGTCGGTTATGCTTAAAGGGTTGCAGCAAGATGATTTAAATTTAGAGTTTCATGTTTTGTGTTTTTACGGATAGTAACAATGCTGTTTATTAATATGTTTTTTGCTACACGTGACTGCAATAGAAATTTCAGTTTCACATACATGAATACAATTTATAAGCGATTTGTGATCAATTGGTTTTTCGTAATGTTTTTATTTTAATAGTAGGATCAGCTAAAAATTATTCAATCGAGAATATCTTTACGCTATTCTCTAAAGTAGACCACATATTCAAATCTACCACTCAATTGAAGTGGCAAGAAAAATATACTATCTCTTCTTGCAATATACTTGTCAATCTCTGACAACTGGTCGGTGTTAATTTTAGGTATGCCAAATTTTAAACTGTCTCTCATCTCTCTGCTCTTTCCCTGTGCACAAACACGGAGTTAAGAATACCCTTAGTTTATTGGATTGGGCACTGTTATTTTTTTCACTTGAACAAAACAACTTAGTCGTGGTATGACGTTGAATTATTCATCTCCAGCAAATCCTTAATACATCGTCTATTACATATCTTATCTTCTTAATCAAGCTATATGACGCAGGCATGTTCATAAATTTGACAGTAAAATTAACCCATACACGTTTTAGCAATTTGGCCAGATAAGTATTGCAGTATAACCCTGTAACAACCTTTATTGTTTATTTTTAAAATGTTGCGCTTTGTGTTGTATGTAGTCTATTAACGAATGCAAAACATAACGTCGATTCTATAATCACTTTTTTAATGAAAACCCAGAGCAGCACCAAACGAAATTAATTAGGAGAAACATGAGTTTAATTTCATTTGCTTTTAAGCCAGTGTACGTACGTATTTTTTTAAAACAAATTGAATTTTAGATTATTTTAACGTTCTCAGTCCTCTCATATTTTATTTGTCCGTATAATTGTTTGAAGATGCAAATAATTAAATGCAAATTTTTCATGAACTTTAAATATAAATCGCAGATACGAATAACAACCAGTGATTTTAATCATCCGCCAACCTCTTTTATATGAATAACTTGTAGTTTTGTGTATAGTAAGCCAAGTGACAGGTAGAGCTTGCTGAATTTCGCTTTTATATAGAACATCAAAACATATATCTTTTGTAATTTTTATTTTAAAAGAGATACGAAACTTAGCCTGATTTTCGTATCAAACAAAAAGTCATAGAATAATGCTACTTATTAACGCATTTTTGTAATTGGCAGGCTTCCAAATATACTCTTGAAAATACTGTCACCTTTAAATATATAATTACATAGATTTTCAAGAACTTGTTAATATACACCCAATATTATTACGGCTTTATTCTGTTCAGTGTGAATTCATGGGAATATATTAAAATGATCTAAAATGCTTGTTAAATAATTAGTTCTGTACATACATGTCTGAAATGTTACAAATTGTAAGTATAAACCCAATAATAAAATAATTCATTAATTGGATGTTTCCTGTGCCCTTGAAAAGCTTCAGTGTTTTGGGAGAGGTACACAGAGAGCGGAAACAGGATCGTCACGGAATTGTTACCCCAGTCATTCCTGGACTATTAAGAGCTGCCACCATTATAATATGGGAAGGCCACGATTTTGTCGCGAAAATATTTTTGCCCCAGTTTGTTTCAGTGCCTCAGTGCACATCTGCAGTTCTGCTTCATGATTACTGGCAGCGTGTCTTTGTTCAGACAAGTCTCTCATTTGACTGCAACAACCACAATAAGATTATTGTGTCTCCGTACGTCTGTAATTTTGCCAAGACAAATGAGAGTAAAATTACCAAATCACAGACGATGTAGCAGAGCTGCAGATGTGCACATAACGCGTTGAAACCAAGTGTTGCATACATCTTTTCACCATAGTATCGTGGCTCTAAATATGGGAAATAAATCAAATGGGAAACGGAGTAAGCAGTGGTTCCAAAAACATTTTACCACTTTGGAACTGTTCGCGTATACATTTCTACGTTGATCGAGGCAGTCTCATGATTCACTTTTAACAAGTTAAAAAATTGAGAAATGATAAATTGAGTGAGGACGTAATCGCAGCAGAGTTTTTAAAAATATCATGCCAAGGATAGGTACGAGTGCACTACTGAAATGAAGCATTCGGGTGGATTGTTATAAAAGCCAAAATTATGTTACCTCAAAATAGGACAAACAACCGGTTTAGCTATCGGTACTATTTTGAATGTCACTATTTGGTAAAACTTAACATCCCTATGCTAATCACTTACAGTAGTTCGATTAGAAGAATATTTTTTGTACGACGCTATAGAGCATTATAATAAGTACGAACAGTGAAACCGGATGGTTTTCTTAATTTCATAAGAACCGTGACCCAGCGAGATGACTCAATGGTAGCACGTTGGAATCGCATTCGGATGGTCCCAGATTCGATCCTCGGCTCCGGCCATCCTGATTTCGGTTTTACGTGGTTTTTACGAAATCACTCCTTAACAAAGCCCATAGACGACTCCTCTCCCAGCTCCTGTCAAGTACCAAATTGTATGTCACCATCTCTAATGATCTCGCTATCGACGAGACGTTAATCCCTCCCCACTTACATTACCTTCATAAGAACTATGATTCAGTTATTAGTTAGTTTTGTTGCACGCCCTGAAATCATCAGACATGCAGTGGTGATCGCTGTGAGAAAGCAACGTGTTTGACCACTATTATTAAAATTATCTTCGAACATGGAGTAATACATTGTTAATTATATTATTACTAGTCTAACGTTACTTCCTGCTCTCCTAGCTCTCAAATACAGTTAAAATTCGTTTGTGGAACAGTTTCTTCTTGGGAAATGTATTTTTTCTAACCAAGCGTGTACATTATCAGGACTGACGAGCGCGGCTAGTTAATATAAAAGAAAAACTTTATACAGTTTTTTCAAAAGCGTTTGAAAGTTTTTTTATGATGTCTGTTTTCTTCTGACACATGATATCGTTGAAAGACGTGACGAACTGAATCATGACAATGATGATACGGATTACGAGCGAATGATGATAGATCGTTAGAAACCCAAGACTTAAATCATGGAACTTAACACAACAAAATAAACCTACAATTTATTTGAACGCATTATTATGTTGTTTCACAGTGACAACGGTGAGGAAGAATTGGTGTCAATTGGCTTTACCAAATTTTGCCACACACCGCACTATATTTGCACAACGTGTATGACTATTCTTGAATATTGTGGGCTAATGGTACAGTGTGCCGTTTGGCGTAAAACCATTTAATTCAGTAATTTTAATATACAGGTTGAGTTGGAATTCGACCGAGAAACTTTGTGGGGCGATTCCTTATGCAAATTAAGCTAGGGTTTACGTTTAACAGTTTGGCCGGAAAAACGTATTAAGGGAGTTCCGACTACATAAAAATGGATGCACAGAATCGATTTTAATATATCCATCGAAAACCGCTGGAGATATCGCAGAAAAATATGGATACGTGTAAGAGCATAAAAATACCTTTATTCTGACGACATGATATTGGTACGAATCAACCCCCTTTACAGGAAAATGGGGTATGCGAGATTGCGATCGTATGGCAATTCGTACCCGCAACGTTCCTCGTGGTTTGGTGTCTGTTTATGAAAAGACACGTGTTAAACGACAAAAAAGTTCGCCTCGGTAAAACACCCTCCGGCCAACCGTTTCCCCAAAAACAATGACCGACGTATCTACGGGTAGATTGGCGTGGCGTTCCCCAACACCTGTGTGGTTATGCAACTAAACAGGCATTCCTACTACAGGGGTGGCGGTTGTCGGGCGGCCACATCTCTTTACTCCAACGTAGGCGATGTGGGTTCGATACCCGGTGTAAAAATACGTTGGGCGTGTCAGTAAAATACCCTCCCGTGAACTGTGTCTGCAAATCTGCAACCATTAATATGGTGGAAAGGTGGTGGGAGAGTGTAATCTGTGTGGCACTCCTCGTACACTGAGAATGTCATGCTGTGGAAACGAATGCGGAACGTGAGACGTTAGAACACTAGTTGAGTTCGTGTTTAAGAAGATGGATGCCTTGCTCTGCGTTGTTATGGACGCTATTCGCGGCCCGAACTCGCCGAAATGCATCTTGTGTATGTTGAGGTGAGGGCTAATGCACGAGCAGCACAACGCTTGTTCAGAGAGCGATATCTGAACAGAAGGTAGCCTCATCACACGTTTACTACACTGCACCGCAGACTGGCCACATGGATGTGACGAAACCAAATGCTGGGTGTCAGCACCATGCATGAACATTTCGTACCGAAGAACAAGTGCTGCAAATTGTTGTAAACAATCCAACCATCAGTACGCATATTGTCGCCAACAGGCTTAACATCTGTCAGCGTACTGTTGAGCAAGTATTGAACAAACGGATGCTGCATCCATATAATTTACAGAGGGTACACAGCGTTGAACCGGCCAACTTTCCGAGGCGACGCTGTTTTGCAGAATGGCTCTTGCACAAAGTACATGTGGTACCTGGTTTTCCAACGAACATTCTCTTTACGGACGAGGCGTTCTTAAATTCGCGCAATAGTCATGTCTGGTCAAATGTTAATCCGTATGCTACATTTACTCGCAGTCACCAGCAGCGATTCGGCGTCAATGTGCTGGCTGGTATCATTGGTGATGTGCTAGTAGGGCCATTCCTACTTCCATCACTCCTCGATAGCCACAGATATCTTGTGTTCCTACAGGAATCTCTTCCGGAGATGTTAGAGGATGTGCCATTGCAAACAAGACAACAAATGTGGTCACAGCACGACGGTGCCCCAGCCCATCGTGCGCATATCGTCCGCACGTACCTGAACAATGCATTCCTTGACCGATGGATCGGCAATAGTGGACCCGTTGCATGGCCTGCACTTTCACCTGACCTTAACCCTTTGGCCGTCTTCTTTTGGGAGCTGATGCAAGGCTACGTGTATGAGACCCAGATGCTAAGTGAAGAAGATCTTGTTGGGTGGATCGTCACTTGGCTGTAACATTTCCGACAGGCAAGGTGTCTTTGCATGTGTCCAGTAAAACACGATGCGTCGCTGCGAGCTGTGTGTGTAATCGAGCCATTCTTGTAGGTGTCACTGTGTAAATGAAATGGACGGACACACATGTACGCTTTTCACTTACCCCGCGGGACTACCCTGCGTATATATGTGGTAGTGGTGTGGTAGATACATGAGGGTTGCTCTGAACAGCAATGGCGGTCGAGCCATTTGGGAAAGGGGGTGAACGATGTGTGCATGGAGCAACGCCAGAATGTATGGGCGGGGGTAATGGGTGATCCCCGAAACAACCTATCGACCAACGACGTTCTCCGCAAATGGCACACTTAGGTGATCCCACCGGGTATCGAACCCGCATTATCTGCGTTGGAGTAAAGTGATGTAGTCGCCTGACCACCGCCACCCCTGAAGTAGGAGTGCCTGATTAGTTACATAACCACACAGGCTTTGAATGAAGATCACCACTCCAATCTACCCACAGATATGTCGTCATTGTTTTTGGGGAAAGAGTTGGCTGGAGGGTGTTTTACCAAGGCGACCTTGCTGGTTGTTTAACACATGTCCTTTCATAAACATACATGAAACCACGAGGAACGTTGCGGGTACGAATTTCCATACGATCGCAATTTCGCATACCCCACTTTCCTACAAACGGGGGTTGATTCGTCCCAATATCATGTCGTCAGAAATCGGGTCTTTTTATCCTCCAACACATATCCTTATGTTTATTGCGATACCTCCAGCGGATTTCGATGGGTTCATTAAAATTGATTCTGCACACCCATTTTCATGTGGTGGTAACGCCCTTAATATGCTTTTCCGGTGTAAATCCCAGCTTATTTTGCATAAGGAATCGCCCCACTAAGTTTGTCGGTCGAATTCGAACTCACCCTGTGGTTTGTCGTACTGAAACAAACCAACACATAGTAAACATACATTATTTTTATACAAAACAAATACAATTAAAAAGTCTATGACAGACATATTAACGAAACAAAAAAATAAATAATATTCACACTCAAAAGTCATACTATAAATGTTACACAATAGCAACGCCTTAGTAACTTAGAAACTCTAACGTTAATAATTAATTCGTTCAATCAAAATATCGCGTGAAAGATAATTTGCTAGTTTTTACAACAAACGAAAAATTCTAAAATTATGGCGCAGCAAACATTTTAAGCATACTCTCCGAAGGAAGAAGAAGACTTATGAGATCACCTATCTGACTGTGCGTCTGTGTGTCTCCCTAAAACCCTTTGAATCAATGAACCGATTTTCATCGAACTTTGTACAAAAATAAAACTTAGTAACGTGACTTGACTTTTATGTATTTCGTTTACGCCCATTTCATATTTTCGAAATGGCGGCCATTTTAATATTTTTCGATCAAGCTAAATATCTAAGGAACAATATTTAAGAATTTACTACATACAGAGCTTACTTAACTTTTGTGTTGTTCGTTCACCTTGTGTTTATATTTTCAAAATAACGGCCAGTTTTATTTTTTTTAGCATAATATGATATAGCCTAGGAAACATTTTTCAGAATTTCATCAAACTTGGTACACATATACTGCGTACAAAGCTGACTTTACTCTTGTGAATTTCGTTCATCCTGTGTTCATATTTTCAAAATGGTGGCCATTGTTATATTTTAAGCATAGTATTTCATATCGTAGGAAATATTTTTCGGAATTTCATCAAACTTGGTTAAAATATACTGCCTCTCGTAATTGGTAAAATTCCTATATTGGACAAAACTTAACACTTTTAATAGGTGGTGATTCGGCTGACTGACGCGATATTATTTATATCAGGGTTATGACGAATAAAATTAAGGCTATTTAAAATTCAGTAAACAAATAAGTGCATAAGTTGGGAATTTCTAACAGAAATATGCAAATGCGACATAACTCAGAATAATTATGCAATTTATTAATTAACATTTATCCTGAGAACATCTACAGGATTTTTACAACACAATACGGAATACATGATAACCATTTCTGTTTGAGTTACGGTATATGTATTTCGTGGAATTTATTATAGCAATTGTTTCAGAGAAAAATGTTAATGTTTGCTGTCGGTAATGCATTTTTCTTCTGCCGACAAAGCTTCAAACGTAAACGAAAGATAAATTAGTCTATGTTCTTTGGCATGTCTGGGTTTATATTTGAACGCACTTCTAATGGACTGTTGAGAAATTTCCGTTGGCTTTGAGGATTTGTTTCCTGAAATGTCGAGGTACTGTAAGCCCACCTTTACATTGCGCGTACATGAAATATGGAAACATCTATTGAAACAAGTAGGTTGAAAATAATATAGAAAACAAACATAAAAAATTATGTAGATAGCCCTTCGTGCCGAGTAATTACTAAGCAAATAATTTGTCACTGAAAAATATTCCTGTAGCATATATTTTTCTCCGTAATGAAAGCCATAACACTACGGAATCATAAACAGTTCACAAACGCATTTAGCTAACAACACGTTCGTTAAGAAAGCTTTAATACGGAAGCAGTGGTGACTAAGGACACTCGGGATGAGAATTGGGAAATAACAACTTTAATTTTCTTTGTGACTCAACTGTGAGTAAATACATGTAACGTAACTTCACGGGACATAATTATTTGAAATATATCTTTAAAAAAAAAATATTTACTCACAGCTTCCATGAATGAGAGAAATATTTCTTATTGAAATGTCCTGAAGTTCTCCATGTGACTCCGCTAACTGTAAATGTTTTATAGGATTGCTTTATTTATTTTTAGATATTGACTTTCAAATTTCTGCTAAAGTCAAATACATTTCAAGCGTCAAATTTGTACTTCGTCCTCTTGGAATAGGATAGCAAAAAAATGCGTGGGGTTGAAGGGTTAAGTTGACACGGTGATGACTGGCATTATTTCGATGTGTCTCCCCCCAACGCTCTCCCAAATTCCCACTTTCCTTCGTGTAATCACAGCAGCCAATTTACGGGCCGCATTAATGAGTTGACACGAGGGCGCAACAGCAGGTGGTCCTCCTCCCACGCAACCACTACCCCGTTCTTCCTGTTTCGGACGCCAGCTCGCTCTCACGTCAGCTTTCGCACACGCTCGAGTGCCACGAGTGTGGGTTGGAACAGTTTAATTAGCCAGGGGTGGCCAACCCTACCCCTTGTAAGCCTTGTTAACGGACGCATTTGCCGAACAAACAAGCGTGGACCGGAAACTGTCTAGGCATGCGACCGGCTGATCCGCACCAATAATTTCTGGCATTCGACGTGCAGCGGATGTCACGGCGCGGCGTTGTCGTAGGTTAAAGTGAAGCACTTCGTGATCAACTATTGGTAAAACTGTTATTAAGAGAGTGTAATGGCAGTATAGTGCGATTCTTTTTGATACAGGATTCAGGAGTTTAAGGGCCGTATTCAGAAACGTTTCGTTAAACCAGGTCTAAACCTGGTCTAAGTATAGATTAACTAGACCACGACTAAACCCCTCACTAAGAACTACCAATATATCGTATTCAGAAACACATTTTTTGTAACTTTAGACCATGATTAGTAGTGACTAACTAGTCACAGTTTAAAACATGTAAAAGGTTTGGTAACATCGCAAAACTGCCCGTTGCTATGACGATTAGTCAAACGTCGTGCTCTTTTTTTATCGTCTGCTAAATAAGCTATTGTATTTTTGGATATGTTGTGTGAATTGTTAATATTATTACACGTAATAGTATTTGCGTCAAAATACACTATGCAGTAACGGAGAAGAATTCGTAACAGAAAAGACAAACAAATTATGCATTTAAATTGTTTTAGAAATATGTTAACATCGTAAAATGTAGGCCTACACACAATATGGTAAAATAAATCTTAAACTACAAGATAATTTATATTCAATAGAACGGTTTCTAGTATTGTTCTGCAAATGCAATTAACTGCTAAGATATAATTTAAGAAAACGACATTCTCTGCTGCTTTATTTTTCGTTTTCCGAATTGCCATGCTGAAAATATAAGTTTTGATAGTTAAACAATAATAGGCCGCCATATTTGTTCCAAACCTGGCAAATGTTAAGGTTAATCACACCTTAAACTAGCCACCTGCATTGACTAACTTAAACAATGACTAGTTAAACCCATACTAAATTAGTCACATCTAATTGCGCTTTCTGAATACGGAAAATCGCAAGTATTGACAAAATAAGGCGATTTAAACTGTGACTATTTTTTAAACCATGACTAAAATTGTTTCCGAATACGACCCTAAGTCACATATGCAACTCACTATCCTTTAATACCCCAGCTTGTTAGCCTAGCCAAATGTCGGCTTGGTTTTTATGTGTTTTAATAACTCGCGTATGCTAGACCCGTTATTTTATTAATTTTTTAGTTGCATATTTATCTTATAGGTAGCGCTAATTATTAACATAGTTACCGATTTCTTAATACTTAGAATTTTGTATTGAACCTTTCAATCAGGAGTGCTCATAGCTGGTTTTACCCATTATCTTGGGTTTCCTAACTATTCTTATATGCTCCATTCACAATCTTTAATTATTTGATTAATTAAATGTTGCCTTCTTGGTAGCGGTGATTATTCATGTTCTTACCGATTACTTTACATTGAGACTTTGGTACTGAACCTTTCCACCTGGAAAGCTCAAATTCCTTTCTGTTCATCGTCTTAATATTCCGAAATCGTCAGTTATATTACGTTGGAGTTGTATTTCGATGACAATAAAGTCGATATTTGTTTTCAAGCCTGTACAGTAGGAGTGCTGCCCTAAATGACCGATTTTTCAAGTACTGAATGTAAGGAGTTTTCACCTTTTGAGTTAGATACTCCCCAAACTTTCCACGCTGTGTCTGCATGTTCAGGCAGCTGCGCACGGATATTGGATCAACTATTTTGACATGGATTTTATAATTGTAGTGGTTAACCAGTTTAGTAGTTCAGTCAATATATTTAACTGCTTTACACTAGTAATTAGTTAGTTGTTTTTATCGCCACCCCCTTCTCTTTGCCATCTGGGTAGAAGCCGTGGAATTTCGCCATTAATTTTCGGAGGATTTAAGATATAGCTACTCTTGCAGAACTTCACATATTTTTCACTCACTGTTGACTAATGTGTGTAAAGTTTTTCCATTACAATAAAATGAAGCGTTAAACTCCAGGGAATACTCAACACTCTTGTTGGATTTTCATGCTTGGAGGTCTTTAAGTACTTTTCACTCTTGTATATACTAGAGAACGTTTTTATTCTGGTTGCATTTTTAAGAAATGGAATATATTTTTTACTGTGTTTAATGCTTCAATTTTCCATGTGTTACCCTGGTTTAAAATGCCATTCTTGTTACGCTTTGACAATACTTGGAAGACATTACATTATGCAGGCTGGTTGTGTTAATTGTTGAAGAGCGTGAACTACTGATCGCACCGCAGCCCCATACGTCATGGCGAAGTAGATCAGTGCCCGCTGACTCGTTTCCTCATCCCCTTCATTACCCGCAGAACCGTGTAGCCTGTGTGTCGGTGATCGTGGCTAAATCTCTTAAGGCGGCTGTTTAAACAACTGTAGCTCAAAATGTCTACCACACTTGGCAGTCATACCTCACACATTAAACCATTCGTAACATTCAGTCACTTCGGCTATGTCATCCATAGTGCACACTACAAACCAACTGTACAAGCATCGCAACCGGCATGCCATTATACTTTTTCTCGTATTATCATAGCCTGTATATAGAGATGGTGAAAATTCGCGAATTCAATGACCTGCATGTTAGAATCAAATATCCTATGCATACTCAAGCCCTGTCTATTCGTTTATTCGTCCACTAGCTGCTTCTCAGTGGAACATCAGACAACGAACGAATACACAGGACTTGAGTATGCGTAGGATATTTGATTTTAACATGCAGGCCATTGAATTCGCGAATTTTCACCAACCCTACCTATATATATATATATATATATATATATATATATATATATATATATATATATATATATATATATATGCACACATGTTCCAATTTAAAATTCCTTCTGATTTCTTCGTGACTAAACTTTATCATCCATCCTGGATACTATACATTATTCTGGAGACTTGACTCTGCACGACTTCTTAGTTTCTCCTTAGGGTCTCCTTCGTGACATCATCGTGACATTTTGTGACTTCTTCCTAAAATTTTCTTGGTGCGTCTTCGTGACTTCTCTTGCCATATTCACGTCTTTGAGACATTTTTGTGATTCTGTTATTTTTTGATACTCGTTCATGATAACTTCTTTGTTACTCATTTGTAAATATGTAACCTAACTTGAATTCACCAAATTCATAATACACCAACTTATGGATTCCCACCTTTGAATTCATTTTCATTCATATCTGGATTCAACAACTTCTGAATTTATCATCTGCATTTATATCTGGATTCACCAACTGCTGTGTTTATACCTGCATTCATATCTGGAATCACATTTTGATTCACCACCGTCGGGATTCATGAAACATCTGGATTCATATCTGGACTAACCAAGACCGGGATTCATTATATATATTCATATCTGGATTCATACCTGTATTCATGTCTGGATTCTCTCCTGGATTCATTATCTTCTGAATTCACCAATTTCAGGATTCATCAAATTCTGTCCTCAAAAACTTCTAGATTCGCTAACTTCTGGAATTCACCAGCTTCTGAATTCGACAACATCTGAATTTCTCTGGACTCACCAATTTTTGTATGCGTGTCTGGAGTGACACTTGGATTAATAAACTACTGAATTCTTCAACTACTGGATTCATCTTCTTATGGATTCACCAACTTCATATTTGGATTATGATTTTCATTCCTTAACATCTTGATTGTTCTACATGGCAGCAGTGTAATTTAATTCATTAACAACGGACTCACCCCTATTATATTCATACAAGGGACATGTGTAAAGCATGGTTTCTTTAAGTGTTAAATATAACAGGAACATTTAACACCAACCTTAGAATCATAATTCACACCAGATCCTATGTCGATATTTTTCCGAAATATTATTTTAACTCGATTTTCTAGGGTGACACCGGCTATGGGATACTGCAATGAATACCTGCGCGCGGAGAGCGCGCTATCTGTGGGCAGATAGCGCGGAGAGCGCGCTATCTGTGGGCAGATGCCTGAACTACATCGTCTCTAACCGGCGCGAAATTGTTCTTGAACGGCCTGTTACGAGACTTGCGGCGGAAGAGATTTTGCGTCTGCGGTTGCATCTGCATGCATCCCGCAGTTTCCAAACTCATCTACACAAAAATGTGTTGTAGATTTACATTTTTTGGTTTTTCATTTTCGGTGAAAATTCGTTATAATTCGTCTACATAACTTCGTCATTTTCAAGGCTGTGTAATTAAAAAATGTAACTCGTATCGAAATTTCGAACAATGGCAATCTAAGATTCAACCTTGCCAAATATATTAATATTACCCAGATTTTAATATGCGTAATTACTAATTGTTTGCACAGGATATCCTGCGCCATGAACGTCGATTTTGCGGCTCGGAACCACATGTCCCACGTCCTCTTAATATTCACTTGTCTGGAAAACATTCAATATCATTTATCCTTAATTTTTCATTGGGAATTAGGCCTTCCCCACCCCCCGAACTTTGAGCTGTGATCTTTAAACATATTTATTCCAAAGAAGTGAATTTGATATTCTATTCGATGTTATTCCCTTATCTTGGACCTCATTTTCACTGTTACATTTTTTATAATAACTTGTATAGGCCGAATGCTTAATCCACACTCTAAAAAAATTGAAAAATTTACAAATATTTTCTTTGTGAAATCATTAGTTTATAAAGTTACAAAGATAAACTTTGTGTTACTACAAAGGAATTCTTTGTACCCATGTAACGACAGTTCCTGCACTGTAATTTTTATTATAAAATATGACAAGGCGTTTCTTTGTAGTTGTACAAATTTTGTAAATGTTGAAAAATATTCCTTGTAAAATTATTAGTTTCTAATGCTATAAGGATTTTGTATGCAAAAATGTTTTGGAATAATGTGTAGTTTTTAGCAAAATCATAGGTTCGCCGGAAATTACTTATGCAAAGATATCACAACCTCTGGAAAGCATTTTTTTGGAATAAAGTGAATGTTCATATTAATTGCGTGCTATAAAAGAAACAATTATTACTGAACTGTACATTGAATGTATACAACTAAATAAAGACTGTGGTCTAGGGGTAAGGTACGTGGAAACTAAGCGCAGGGAGAGTGGTTCGAAACTTAACACCTTCGAGGTACTTTCTTTTATTTTCAAAATAATTTCCTGTGAACGTCCTATATTCAAAAGTTGTTTGATAAATAAGTACAGTGTTATTTATGAATTTACTTATGTTATTTATTTTTTCCTTATTGAAAGTACAACTACAAGCCAATTCCTTGCAATTTTGGCAAACATGTACTTTGTATTTATTACTAGGACAAACATTGTAGTTTTGGAAGGAATTTCTTTGACAACTGAGTTCCCAAAGATTTTCTTTGTAAAATTACAAACATTTTTTATTGTGCACTTCAGGTTACGTTCTAGTGCATGCTACTTTAGTAACAATGTATAGGAAATAATTCAGTAATAGTCTCTTTATTGAAATACTGTATCTACGCAATTATGTTCGCACGCTACATGTGGTATCAAGATATAGTTGCCATACATAACGGTGATTTTAAATGAGCAAAAAAACTCACTTATTAACCTACCATAAATACTTGCAAAGCTTGCCTAGTAAAATACACGTGGAAAGGCAGAAAATACAAATTAACAAAATGTTAGAAGTCAAAACAACAGATTTATATTGATTTTGAATTTTTCATTCACGTTACGTGAAATTAGTTAACTAGGTGTAGCCATTTTTACATTATAACAAACGGTATCCAGATACCCACAAGCCAAGAAAATGGTATCCAGATTGTTAGCGTGTGTAATTAAGATGAAAAAAGTAAATGCCTTTCGTATCGGGTTTACTTCTACACAAAGAAACAGGTTAAAATTGTTTACTATTTGTGATATTTCCTTTTCTAACATCTCCGACTGTATTAAAATAAACAGGATGTGGAATATTCGAGTTATGTCACAAACGGTTGCCGTGTATCATATTCGGAACATATTGTTCTCGGTTGCGGCGACGTAGCGAAAGCAATTTGCAGTAATTCAATCACGTGGGCAGCTCGGCGAAGCGGGCAGGTTACACAGCTGCAGTAGTTCACGTAGTTCGCACAAGTGCAATATTTTGACGAGCTCTGCATCCAGTTTAACAATTCAGCTGGTCTCTTTTTTTTATTCATTCAGATGTAGCGGACTCGCCTCGCATCCCACACCCTATGGACAGCCGGGAAAATTACATTAAAATTGTGACGATATCAGCTGTACGTGAGAATATGTAAACAACGTTACAGAGTCACGTGTGACGGAAAAGCTGCAATAAACAACGTCTTGTGAATGAAGAGTAGTTATCAGGTGTGAATAATGTGCAGCACTTTTGTGGCCACTTAAATATAACTCCTAACCCCCACAAAAAACATTGTACAGGGCGACGTTAGCAGTTTTCCCGACGTACGCAAAGTGTTCGTTCATAATTAAATGAAGTTTTGTGGCGTACACCATTGCAGTGCTATGTAGTTTCAGAAATCCGAGAGATATAATAAAATGCTCTACAAGGGAACATTTAACTTAAATCTCAGTAATGAAACGTACCGCTATAGAAATGAAAGATGTATCAGTAAATTTTGAATTTTCAGGAGTTTTAATAATTTTTATCTCTTATGGATCTAGAAATCATGAAATTTATTTGTATTTTCTGGTATTTGGCACAATATCTTTTGGAATGTTTTGGGCTTTATTGTTCATCAATCATCATTCTTGGTTTTCCGAAACTACTTACCACTGCAATGATGCACGTCTACAAAACAAATAACAAACAAAAAATAAAAATAAAACTGAGAAAACTCAGGATACGAAAATTTAGACAGCATTGACAACCTGACATCTGCTCTCGATACGTCGCTACTAATTTGTCTGAGAATACTTCATGTGTTATTATGATTTTTCATTGTTGATTCGTCTAGTTTTGTGTATGAAACGTCATTGTTGGCTCATTTTGTAGAGTGAATAACATTGTCTTAGAATATTGTCTGTGGTGTCCTAAATTTGGTGTCCTGAGTTTATACAGTTTTATTTGAATATTTGCTTTGTTATTTGCTTTGAACTTTAAACGTTTTCTTTATTTATGTGTATTTTATCGGTTTTGCTACGTTTCCTATTGTAACTTAATATATTTACCACTTGTGTATGTGTTGGCTACACCAGTTCAGCTTGATATTTGTTTCTTTACAGTTTTCCTGGTTGACTTTATTTTTTCTGCGACGACATAACATTTCTTTGACGTATGTTCACAATATTTTCCCAAATCATTTACTCCCGCTGCAAGAATTTTTAAAGACATTTGCTTTATTTCATGTTTTGTAATTTGAACATTTTAATTTATAACTACATATTCATCTCATATTTGTTAGTGTTTTGTGCTTACTAAGACTGTGCACGTTACTGCCGACGTGAAGTGTGTTCGTAGAAATCATTATCCTGTTTGACTTAAGGCGGAGAACCTACAATCTTATTCGTGGTCATTATGATGCAATTGCCAACTCATGTGTGTCCAATGTGTTATAGAACTCCGAGCAGTATTTTTGGAACTACGGCAGTCTGAAAAAGACAGTTTTAAATAATTTTGAGGAACTAAAAAATTTGGTAAATAATAAACGTCCAATTTTTTTTTTTAAACAAGGAGCCCAATTTTTATCGTGTGTTGTTTTTGTAACTAAAGGTAATAGGAATAATTTTAGCGACTTCGGTAAATTTCAGTAGACTTCCTTGAAATATGAATTGATGCCCGCAGGTATGATATCACTACACATGTAGATAGTAAAATTGCGGAAAATTCGAGCACATTAATAAAGATTAATAAAAAAAAATGATAGTCTTACAATTTAACTTTATTGGTGGAATTTCTGCTGTTGTATTTCTAAAATCACGGGAAACAGAAAAATTGCGCTTCAAAAGTTTTCAACACTTCCACGAATAGCCAATAGGTAAGTAATGCTAAATGTCGTGTCGGGGTCGAGATCATTACAGACGGAATCACTGGGCTATGTATGATCCAGCATGAGGAATAATTTGGACATTGCCTCAGTGAGGAATAACATGATATTTGCCTGGAGTGATTTAAAAATGTAAAACCGAAATTGCGATGATTATAATGGGAATAGATCTCGGGTCCTGTAGAGAGCGTGTCCAGTGAGTTACCACTGCGTCACCTGGCTCTGTACCGTATATTTAGAAATAATAACTTGCTTGTGCAAACATACGTAACACGTATTGTAGTAGAACAGTAATCATAACCGTATTCTGTAGTATTACATTTGTGTTTCGTACTGTCGTTATGCATAACAGAAAACATTCTATGATTAGATATGATGCTTTATCGCTGGAAAATTGGCTATTTGCTGGGTTTCAATGTACGTTCACCTTATAAAATTATTACCGGTTTTCGCTTGAACTTAAGAGCTGTTACCCTATTTGACCGAGCCAACAAGAATCCCGCTATTGTAATATTTGATGCATGCTACTGGTAGAGGCACGAGTATTTCGCTTATTCATCTGGCAACAGCCTCAACTTCTCAGTTCCATACGTGTACCGGCTGAAGCCGAATATCCATTGGCTTCTAATAGCACAGACGTGTAGCACGTGATATCCCTAAGTCTTGTTTCCTTATTTATAACTGGCTTGCTGTCGTCAAATGTGTGTTAAAACCGCTCTCGACTAATCTAATCACAGAAGGAGTGAAGTATACGTAATTGAAGTTCAACATGACTTAGAATCAATACGCGAAATTATCGTGCCTCTAACTATTGGTGTGCAGAGAGCTACGCTGTGTCAGACGTATATCACTCAGTCGTACATGTTGCAAGAATCTGCAGTGTTTTCAAGGCTATGTTGGCACAAAACATTCTCGCGAAGTACCATACATAGGGGCCGGAAAACATCGCTGGTTCAATGACCTGCATCCATTGTCCTATGCATATTCAAGCCCCGTCTATACGTTCATTGTCTGTTGTTCCACTGAGTAGCAGCTAATTGACAAATGGTTGGGGCTTGAGCATGCATAGGACAGTGAATTCTACCATGCAGGTATTGAATCTGCGAAATTTTCCGGCCTCTAACCATATAACTATGATTTTATGCATCTAACATGACTGAAGAAACTTAGAACAAAACAGTAATTTCATATGACTACCCATACGTTCTCTAAGTCTGCCTACCGAGTGAGGTGGGGCGACAGTAACACATTGGACTCACATCCGGGAGGACCCGGGTTCAATCTCCGGCTGCAGCCATCCTGATTTCGGTTTACCATGGTTTACCTAAATCATTATAGGCGAATACTGTAATGGTTCCTTAACAAAGGCCATGGCTGACTTCTCTCTCAGCTCGTTACTGTATCAAGTTGTGTGTGTAACCGTTCTAATGACCTGGCTGTCGACAAGCTGGAAAGACTACAAACATTACCACCTAAGTCTGCCGGTGAAGTGAAGCTCATAAGATTCACGTCCGAGAGGGTGATGATTCGATTTCATTTTCGACCACTGAATTTAAATTTTGTAAGATTTTCCAATATCACTTGAGACAAGTGTTGGATTGTTCTCTTAAATACAAACACAGGCTGATTTCCTCCCCATAAATTGTTTGTCTGAACAGGTGGTTGTGTTATTCATGCCATTCCCCCCGACGATTCTTTAAAAACCCAGCCTATCTCTGTCTACTTAGCAACGATTTAAAGCTAATGAATCAATATATGGTAACAATTCGTTTGTCGTTTACTATAATTTAATTTCAACTGAGAAATATAAATGGCTCTTATCTCATAAAATTGGCTGTGATATCGTAAGAAAAAAAAAACGCGAGAGCGTTGATCACATCATTACGTAGGGACGATTTTATTACTTATGATACCGTAAACCGGGGTTATATTTAACTATTTAAATATGATTATTTTATGGATATATAGCGAAGGAATAAATAATTACGTTCAACTATTTAAGAAAATGGTCTCATTGGTTGACTGAAAATTAAGTAGTTTAAACATTCATTATTTTCGACAACATGATGTATTTAACACTGGGGATTCAGGGATTGGTTTATTACTTATTAGGTGATCCATGAACCGTAATATACTTATTATTTTTCGAACTTATATTTCGAGCGATGTTGACTCGTATTTGATAACACCCGGGTTCAAACCACGTTTTCCAGGGATCCCTGAGATCGTAACAGTTAAACGCTGTGATGGTTCTTGTAATGATCTCTGGCCGAATCCTTTCTCATATTAAGTCAATTTGTCACTTTTGTCTGTAATGACGTAGCTGTCGACGAGACGTAAAGCGTACTTGCCGTACCAAACTCCTATGGTTTTACTATAATATTCATGAATAATAAAACATTTTAAAGATAAATAACACCGACTTCATAAACGTTTACGCTGAATAAAAAAGCACTAAAAAGGAAAAAATAATTACGTTATTTTTAGACTATTAGAATACAATCAATTTACTAGGATAATACACAATTATTGATGTTTTTGAAGTCGGTGCCAGCTAAGTTTAACAAACGTGTAAAGAAGTAGAGTAGGTATACAACTAACTTAATTAAATTTAACGTTGACTGTAACTAAGCGTTTCTTAATCGACACAAATAAAGCTGCCGCGCGGCATTGAACACCGCGACCCGAATGCGGACAGACACGTGAGGGCAGACGTTGACAGTTGTGTCCGATGTACACATTTTCGATGCACTTATATGCTGTAAGTTTTATCTAATTGTATTTGAATGTGGTTTCTTTATTCTTAGAATCGCCTTAAGATATTCAGATTTGTTTTACACGGCGTATGTGTTCATATTCCAACATATTTTCGAGATGTTCCTTTAAGTCCCTGTTTTGTTAGTTTTTTGTAAATAGGTTTATTTAAGTTTATTTGTAACTAAGGTGTCGCTTTAGGCAGTTGTGTTCATTTATAAATTGGTTTAATTAAGTATTGCTACATTATCGAATTAAAATAACTTTATATTTTGTAAATTTTAGGAAAATTCGGAAAAATTTCTTAAGAGCTCGGCTGGCACCGATTCCAAAAATGACAACAGTTACTGTCCTAATACATTGTTTGTATTCTAAGTATTCTAAAAATAACGTAAATGTTTTTTTTTTTTTTACTTTTAGTGCATTTTTTCAGGTTATATTTTTTGAAGTCGGTGTTATTTTTGTCAAAACTTTTTTATTTCTTGAATTTTTACGGTGTTCCGGTGCCTACTTTCCACATTCGTGATGTTTGTCGTTAATTAGTTCCGTTAGTTCCGTTGTGCCGTCGCAGTTCAAGTCAGTCCAGAACGTCCTTAGCCATAGTAAGGTACCTATCTAGTATTTGATTGTCATACACCTCCCTATATATCAATCTTTATACATTTCCTACTTGATTTTTCGCGGCGGGTTCGGTCCCCGGATTTTCGCATGGAGGAATAGTGCCGGACGATCCCGCTGGTCGACGGGTTATGTCGCGGATATCCCGTTTCCCCGCCCTTTGATTCCGGTACCGCTCCATACTCACCTCATAACACCCCTCCCTCACCAGCGCTAAATATCTGGATGTTAAGTGCTGACCAAAATCTCTCACTCACTCCTATTCGATTTTGAGTAGTTCCCTGGTGTATTTGCGAAATCCAAGGCCCAATGCCAATGAAATTAAAATTGGACCCCCTTGAAAGTATCCCCTTTCCAAAAAAAAAAATATTTGTCCAAATCGGTTTATAAATGACGGAGTTCTGAGGTAACAAACATAAAAAAAAAACAGAATTTATAACCTGCTTTTTTTTTAAGTTGGTTAAAAATGCGTATGTACGTACTTTAATTCGAAACGCTTGCTGTATTAATTTAATGACCAGATGTTTCCTTGACCATCTCGGGATTAGTGGTACAAGTTTCGTAATACGACTGTTGGCACAATGGATGAAGTCCATTTGGTTCATAATATTTGCAACCTTGGGTAAATAAGCTGGGACCATTGCAGGATACGAGTTCTAGGAAAGTTCGGAGAACCCCGTTTATGGAGGCAGACGCATTCTGTAATCACCTCATATACGCAGGGAACTGAAATGAAACTGTGCTTACATTTCGATGCTTGGAAAGACCACATTGTTTGAAACGTTCCTCTATCATAGAAGTTAAAGCCACTGGGTCTGCCTCTGCTTGTCTCGATGTTTTCAAAATTTCATCGAGAACAATAAGCCAGTTCTGGGTATGAACATACTATGCAGCCGGGAGAGGTGAAACAAAATGTCTTGTTTGCAAGAGGTGTGATAAAAATACAGGAATAGTCAACTTCCCCGTAAAAAAACTGCACTATTTTTCTCCTTTACTAGCAACGTTTTTGCAACACTCTACTTTCTATTATACTCCGCGGATGTTTTACTTTACCTGCATTTGTATTCCACCGCCAAGTTTTCCATACACTGTGCGAGTTCGGCGTCTGTTGAAAATAAACATCACACACGCTCGAAAATAATATTTGAAAGGGGAATATCGGACATAGTTAAACATTAACTCACGCCAAACAGCAGCGTGCAAATATTTACCTATGCTGATATTACTTCCGGCCTTTCTGAAAGTTTTCTCAACGGGCTTCTTGTAAGTTTTACCTGTAAATACTATTGCAAGATATATAACACCGCTAGGATTAAAGGGGCCTACTATTATTTAAACAACTCATTTTATTATTACTGCTATATTATGCCTACGACGAGTTTGTAATTTTTTCTTCGTTACGGATAGGCCTAACGTCAACTGGGGTTACTTTGACATTTTAGGGTAACTCTGACCACTCAAAATTTTGGTTTTTATGTGACGAATGTTTCAAACATTAACTATAAGAATCAAAGAAACTTTTTGAAACACTCAGCTCAGATTACCTGTTTATTTACCAGAAAACCCAAAAACTAATATTTTGTGTGGTCAAAATAACCCCGAAAATGGTACTGCGAGTGTAAACTTTGAATTAGCCAACACACGTTTAGTAAGACGGTCAAGTCAATTGATGGAGGAGCTATACGGCGTTCATTTGATAACAGTTGTATTTAATTACAATACACTGGATGATTGTTTTTACAGACATGAACTTTCTCAGCACTATTGAAAATCGACTTAAAAATAAAATTTAATCCCCAGGCTGGTAATACACAAACCCTTTCCTGCATCAGCCATATAATTCCGCATCTGTGTGAAATACCTTCTAAACCGTAACTATGTCAGGCCAATTAAAAAAAAATGTGTTTACAGATTAGCGACTACAAATTATCTTTAAGAGAGTGATGCTTTTATGATTAGTACGCATGCGTTAATATTCTACTGGAAATAAGCACAAGCATACTTGGTAGTTACTATTTTCTAAAAAGAGATTTTTTTTTAAATTGTCTTTGAATATTCCAGAAAATGGAAAGACTTACACATATTAAACTAAATTTAAAACCTAAAGTGACCTTGTCGACATTACTATAATTTTAACAAACACTGAGACAAATTATGTTGTTACGTTTGTTGTCACTGTGACCGAGTTGTATATTGTTTCAAAAGTGGTAAAATACCTACCTACCAGCACATATGCATTATTACACACATTATACGTGTATTAACAACTTTCATTTTTGCCTCGAACGCGTAGCAAATGTATGGGAGTTTTACCCTAGAATTAGTTTCGTTACCTGTTGTCAAGTTTATAAACCTGTTCATCTTCTTCGAACGGTAAAGAATGCGGTTGCGGATATGAACTCTTACATAAACATAAAGAAAAGAACAATTTCAGCTGTTAAAGTCTCTCTATTTACAAAAAGACGGCGATATTAACCCTTTTAGTGCCAGCCCAGCTTTCTTCGAGACACATATTTGAAAAATGTATCATATGTTTCAGAAATTTGCAATTATTTATTAAAAAGTGAAATAACTCGAAACCAATTGGTAAAAAATGTACTGGCAATTTAAGGTTCTCTTAATTCATTGCAATTGTAAACATATTATTTTCTAGAAAAACTTATTTAAAAAAACTTGTAAACTATGTTTTAAAAATTACAGCCCCTGCCATTCGTCGTACAGACAATGACTGCCGATATTTCGGATCTCGGCACTAAAAGAGCTTCGGTTAAACTCTTGAAAGCATTTTCGTGTGTGTGTGTGGCACCGACATTATACACTGTATGAACTGTTTTTAAAGGTACCACACCGATGTATAGAAATATTAATAATGTAGGCTTTTGGAACTTGTTTAGCATATAACATTGATAGTGTTTATTCACGAAAATATGAGCACTACATAAAGTTTAATTTTAGCCGTATTGCAGCCATATTTAATACTTTTAATATGAAAACTTCAATGTAACTAAAAACCGGTGTAAACGTTTCAACACTCTCATAAGTTAACTTATTTTGGCGCAATGAAACATATTTTCAATTAATTACAAGTTCTGCTGAGTGTTCAGTTTATAGCGCACAGACTATACAGTATGAGGCACATAGAGTGTTACAGAGCAATAGCACTCAAACTAGTGATCATATCCACAATTGTTTCAGACAAAAGTTTCAGTGTTCGAGAAGATTGCCATACTGGGTCACCCTGTGATTTTATCTGTGGAGGCACTGAAGCTACGTCAAGGCCAATTCCCCATTGTTAAATGGAACCATGTATATTATTTTGACATAAGTACCGATTTGACAACGAATTCAGCGACCTACAACTCAAGGTCATTTAGTCACACACCCAAAGGTATCAGTTAGTCACGCATTACTTTCAAATGTCAGTACATCGGTACGCGAAAATGAACGATTTTCAAGAATCATTTGATATAATGGTAGTGTTGGGGTAGTGCCGTAAAAATTACAGAAACGTTCAGGATTTGTGTATGGATTGTTCTATGGACAGGCAAAAAAAAAATCGCACGTAGCTTTTAAGCTATTAGGTGACCGTTTCTGTCGCTTCGGCACAGTGAAACAAACACTAGCCAGACGTCGACTGATTGTGAATGAAAACAATGCGGCTGCTATCGTAGCTTTCGCTGCACTAAATCCACGTGCGAGCAGCAGGCAAATGGAAAGAGAGAGTGGAATTAGTCAGTGATCCGTATTATTCAACTTATACATCAACACAAGTTCCATTCGTATAGTATGTCATTAGGCCTACATCAGGATTTTACGGCAATGATTTCTTAAATCGCTACAATTTCTGTAATTGGGTTCGTAGACAAATGCGCACACATGTCTCCTTTTTGGGTCCTGCGCTCTTTTCCGACGAATAAAACTTTGCAAATACGTGAAATGTAAATAGGCATAACATGCACTATTGAGCAAATGAGAATCTTCGATGAATGAGAACTGTACCATTTCAACATCCGTGGTCCATTAATTTTTAGTGTGGCATTGTCAACGATCACGTCACTGGTCCATTTTTTTTGTATGTCGCTTGACTGGGCAAGTTTACGCAAACTTTCTGCACAACGTACTGCCTCAATTACTGGAAGACGTGCCTTTGCATGTTCGCATGAACATGCGGATGCAACACGACGGTGCACCACCCGATTATGCTCTGTGTTAGAAACCAGAGATGAATGAGATGTTTGGCGACAAGATGATAGGACGAGGCGGCTCTGTAGCTTGGCCACCTCGTTTGCCATATCTAACACCGCTAGATTACTGTTATGGGGTTTTGTCACATAACGTGTAATGGCGGTAGCACCCACCACGCTTACCGATATGAAAGAAAGAATATGCCGAGCATGTACCGAAATTACACCATAAATATTGGCTGACGTTCGACGGTCTCTAAATGAGCAAATTAAGAAGTGCTTACAAGTCAAGGGTCATCACTTCGAGCATCTTCTGTTGGTAGACCGAAACCAAGGTTAATGGTTCCTTTGAATGCGTGATTAAATGACCTTGTGTTGTAGGTCGCTGAATTCGTCGTCAAATTGGTATTAATGTCATCGAATAAAAGATACGTGGTTCCTTTTAACGAAGTGTAGTTGACCTTGACGGAGCTTCAGCGCTTCCACCGATAAAAACTTAGGATGGCCCAATATGGCCTTCTCGAACACTGAAACTTTTGTCTGAAACATTTGTGGATATGATTCCTAGTTTGAGTGCTATTGCTCTGTAAAACAATATGTGCCACATCCTGTATATATACTTATATTACCTGACGTGCATAGTAATAATTATATTTATAAGCTGAAATATGGAAAGTGTCGCATTCAATGTAAGGGTTAATAAATTCAATTTTTGTTTGGGAAGTTTTTTCTGTAGTGTAGTTACCTTACATTTTGTGTGACAGGAGTAACATTCGAGGATGCAAGGTAGCTGCTGTGAGAGCGGATAATGCACCCCTAATAAGGCAGCGGAACTAGAGTGAGACGCAGACGACAAGTGGCTGGCAGGATTCCCAGCCTCCCTGCTGGAGCAGTTAACAACCAACCCTCCCTCATCTTAGTCTCTGCTTCTCACGATGCCATCTCCAAGCCTCGCTAGTGTCTCTGTCGCCTATCTCATTCAGAAGGTAGTTGTCGACGTCTGAAGCTCTTCCTGTACAGCTAGACGGATCCTTTTAGTGATTCTAGCCGCGCCCGTACCGCTTCATCCGATAACGAACCTCCTTTCCATTTGCTTCGCTTACCTTCCCCGAAATTATTCGTTCTCCCACCTCCATATTGACGAATACTTCTAATTACAATTTATACGTCGTCTAGTCTGATGGTTTCGAGGTCGTGGCATTCTTCCCGCCGCACGGAACGTTTTGAAACGGGAAGAACCTGCCGAATGTAATTTTCTCCACGAGTGATCAAATTCAGTACTTGGCACTACAGTTATGTCGTGTCGAGCCAAGTGCTTTCGTTTAGCATTTGCAACTGCTAGAGGCCTCTTTATTCCAGACACTCCACTTCTAGCTTTCGAATTACATTCTTACAGGTACAAATATAGACTTTTTTCAATTACACTTTTAAAGTATTGAAACTATATACACAGTGGTTAACAGACAACTTAGTTATGGGCTTATATTACAACCTATGATCATCTAAATAAAGCTAGCGAATTTTGTTATTTATATCTAATTCAATGTACAATCTTACAGCTTACAAACATCCTGTGTCTATTACTATGTCCAGGGTAGATACACACACACTAAATAATAAAGAAAATAGCTTTGTGAGGAAGATAAGTAAAAAGCGCAGTTCATTAAAAACCAAACTATTTCAACTTTCAACATCAGCATTTAAGGTGGAATCTCACACTTTGCGTTGAATTTCCCATAGAAGAATATTTTGTTAATAGAATTACTACAAAATAATATTACAAAGTACTTTTTTTAGATTATACTAAAGCTATGGCATGTAGTTATCCATTTAAATACTCTGAAACGGCGAGCATATAAAAACGATTAAAAATTAACTCTGCATTAATTGTGTCATATTTTTTTCTCAAGCCGTATGGGTTTATTACTTTATAAGGCTGTATGTTATTTAACCCGTGATCCCGCGATTCATACTTGTGTTCGTAAGAAGTCCAAATAAGCGAATCATCAGTTACTTGAACATCGATTTTGATGCGCCAACTTAAAGCCATAACATTTCCTCATGCAAGTCGCTTCGTCCTTCAGTGACATCACCTGGAAACCTCGCTGTCCACAAAACAGTAAACGCACTTAATTGACAACACATGCTTCAGTGCTGTTCTGCCTGATTAACCAACGGTGGTCAACACACCTAACACATACTTAGTAGAATAATACAATATGAGCACCATGCCTTCTGCCCGAATGTGTAAATAAATGTAAACTGTACTTTCGTTTCCATGCTTGGTTCCGTACCTGGCCTTGTCTATTGCCAATAGTACTAACGAATCAACTATGGATGAGAAATACTTTTCCTTCTTAAAATACGCTTACTTTTATCTCAAACTGCACTTATTTATTGTTTATTCGAGTATACCTGATATATTATTAAATCGTATAAATACTTGCTGTAAAATACCTTACATGTGAGGGAAACAACTTATAATTACGTATGGCCACACATATGTGTTTTCAATTTATCGGACCAATGTCAGGGAAAATTGTCGTCAGTAAATTAATTATTGAGCGGAGCTCACACGTGTGACACAGAGTGCGTCTTTAGGACGTGTGTGCTACTCTCAATACACCACCTGCTACGGTGGGAATATAGCAATTGGAAATCACAATTCTTATCCTAAACCGTAAGGCCGTCCAATGATAAGAATGACGTACTCGTGTTTCGATCGTCTTGGATCTCTGTAGGTACGGGCTGGTTGCAGATTTCAGCAACCACCTTACGACACAGTTTACAGATTTTCGTAAACTTAGAGGTTGGCGTGAAAGGTACAAGAAACTTGAAACCTTTAAAGGTATTGTCTTATAGACTAATATTTTATGAACTTACAATTGAAGACCCTTGGACGTTGAATTAACGGGAAAATTGTCATATATTTCCTGAAAGAATAGTTTACGTTTTATGAAAGAAGACTCTAAAGACGGAAGACAAGTGAAAAAGTTCCCCAATCATGTATTTGAAATTTAAAAGAGTTAAATTACCCGGAGTCTAACTCCTGTGTATTCTATGTACGGAGTTTTGTGTTTAGAAGGCAGGGATATTTACGAGACTTTACAGTCTAAATGCCAAATTGATTTATGGAAATTTGTAACAGTTTACTGTTTGTTTCCTTATTTCATAGGAACTGTATTAGAATTTAACTTTATTTATACAGTAACGAGAATCTTACATCATACGTTTTATTTGAATTTACTAGATGCTTAAAATTATAATATTATTTTCCCACTCTTAATAAAAATGTATTATTAGTTTTACTAAAGTTTCATTTGTTGCTGAGTAAAATGTTCATCTGTGAAAAGAAATTTGTTGTTTAAATTTATTTAATTTATATATGCCTGGTTAAAATAAGTGTCATTTTCTCATTAAGAGTCTGGCTATGTCAACAGCAAACAAAACTATATTAATGTAATGCTCGACAGGTCGGAAATTATTATGACCGAATGACGCTTAATGTTTGCACACATAACGACAGAGTTCACTTTTAATTATAAAACAGTCGCTACAATTCCCACGAATATGCGGGTCGCAAATTAATTAGTTAGGAAAATAATATGCTAATTGGGCTAATGGCGTAACGTAAATGACTGTACGAATACTCTAAACTCATCATGACAAGGCACGTTTATTTTTAGTTTTTTCACTTCACGTGTTTTTATTAATGAGTTGTGAAAGTACGTTCAAAAAATTTTCCCAAAACACTGTATTATTATTTAATTAAATAAGTATATCTTATTGCCTATGTTATATGAAAGAAAGTTGAGGTCATTTCTTAACATGGCAACTCTTTTTAACTATAGCTTACCATAATGTGAAATTCAGTTTAGTGATAACATATTTGTGCTAAATACGGACAAGGACACATTGAGGTTAAAAAGTAAGCGTTAATAACTAATATAAGGTCTTTGAAGCAAGTTAAATAAATTAATGTTAGTACTATATTACAACTGGAAGCATGATTAACTTGTAGAATTCAAGAACTCAACTGTAGTCGAAATTGGAGAGGATGAGATACGGAGAATTTTATGATTTCTATTTGCATAGACTGTTCTTGCTGAGTACATTATAATATTTATGTAAACATGCAATGAATATCGTTGTACTTTTTTCAAACCTTTGTATGAGAACAAGGATCTCCTTATAAAAAAGATTTTTTTGTAGAGTTGTAGGTTTTTATTTCGTAAAAATACATAAGATAACTATTTAGTCAATCCAAATCACGGATTTATCGGAAACTACATCATTGTCAACAATCTGGTATCTATTTTTCTGGAATCTGGAATAAAGTGGACTGTTATATAAATGACGTTCTATAAAATAAAGAAAGTTGAATAATGGAATATGTAAAAAAAAACAGTATGTAAGCTCAGTTGGTGTAGTGTCCGGTAATCATTTTAAGGGTTGAATGTTCGATTCACGGCTTAGTCACTAATTTCTTATTTGTTGGTAATAAATACATATAAAATTATTTGTTTAACTCTTTTTTTTCGAAATAAATTAAATTTTTGATCAGAAAAAATTAGTTGAAGTTTAATTTTTCTCAATCCAAATAAAAAACTATCCTATACTTTCAATTTTAATATAAAAAATGAAGTGTCCTGGCACACTTACTCACTCACTCAGTCATCGACGCACAGCCCAAACCGTTTTACCTAGAACCATGAAATTTTGAGGGAAGCCTCCCCTTGGCCCGCAGGCACCCTCTAAGAACGGACTTTTCGAAATTCGTTGATTAAGGGGGTGAAAAGGGGTGAAATGTGTTTTCAAAGAATCCATTATATCTCATTAACCAGGAAACCTGCCATACTTTTTTTAACTTCATAATATTACCCAAATAAATGCATATTTGAGAATTGTTAGATTTTGCGAAATTCGAAAATTAGGAGGAGAAAAGCCGTAAAATGTGTTTTTCATTAATCCGTGATTTTTCCTAAACCATTTCAGATAGTGAGGTGATTTTTTTCTTACAAATATGCTTAAGGAAATACTTAAAAAAAATTAATTTTTGAAATTCATCCTTGAAAGCTCTTAAAAATAAAACGTGTTTTTAATTAATCACACTTATCTCCTAAACCAGTGGAAATATTGAAATGGTTTTCGCTTTAAATTAAATGTTACGTAAATATAAAATAATAATTTCAGGATTTTTCGGGATTCGTCCTTGAAATATGTTAAAAATATAAAATGTGTTTTCAGATAATCATCTGTACCGCTTATACCCGTTGACCCAGTGTAATTGTTTTATGTGCGTGAGAGAGTTTCTACTTTAAGTAAGTAAAAATATTACGATCGAAGTGCTATATGTCAAGCACTACCGGACGTAACTAAATTTGTCCCAGTTAATGACTATAATATTTAAAGTAATATATACAAACTGTGTGTTTCTTGGTTAGGTTAGGGAATAGCTTTAAAATATTTTGAAAATTATTTCTGATCGAGTCATCGTTCGCAACGCTTCAGTGACTGCTTCTCAGCTTCCTGAGAAAACCCCAGAAATAATGTAATCGGTTGCACTAAATAATTTTAAATATTCATGCAAAAAGATGTACGTTCTCACGCCCAGTTATAAGTTGCACAGCACTTTTAACAATAGCGAGTCAAAATTCGTGGATTAATTATAGAGCAGGCTAGTAATCAAGACCACGTCCACTATTGTATTTGAATTACAGTTTATTAAATATAGGCTATGATTTGACATACATAAAAACCAAAATTAAAATACGTTTGTATTAAATAAAAATGCTGAATTTGGAAACGCAAATTATATATATATATAAATTTTAGAAATAAAAAAT
Source organism: Medauroidea extradentata (assembly GCA_003012365.1). Lineage (NCBI taxonomy): Eukaryota > Metazoa > Arthropoda > Insecta > Phasmatodea > Phasmatidae > Medauroidea > Medauroidea extradentata. Next base: position 52,088 of record PNEQ01047946.1, read on the forward strand.
ATTATTTTTGTTTTTATATATGTAAAATCATAGCCTACAACATTACTGTATAGTGTGAATTTTTTTCAGTGTGGTATGTCAGTTGGTTTTAGTGGCGTACTTTAAAACCGTAAAGTCCAAATTTTGACGTTTACGACTTATTACGCAAAAGCTATGAGAGATGCAAACATTTCCTAAGAGGAAGATTTAATCACAATGTATGTATAAAATGAGAAAAAAATCAGGTACAAATATAAAAATAAGAAAAGACGTTGAAAACTGAGGTGACCGCGCCCTTAACCTTTCCAGTCCGACGATTTTGTAGTTTCAGGCGCACAGCAATTGACTTTCAAGTGAAGTTAATTTTGTACCAACTTATTTCCGTGTCATCTGCTGCTCTGCATCAAGTTAAGTGATTTGATGATTTTAAATTTCAGCATCTCGGCGTTCTACCCGCAAGTCACAGACACGTGGTGTCGGAGTAAACTATTTCTGATTGGCACAATTAAATAAGCGAAGCCTTTACACACATACATTCTGCTAGTAGCCGTTAAGCATAGCTGCATATGTACACGTAAGACATTGGAAGAAGTTGGTGATACATTATGTTCATCAAATTCAGTGGATTTATTCAGGTGTTACAACCAGTAGCGGTCCAAGGGTTGAGGAAAAGGGAGGTCAGCGAGTCCCAGAACTACACGTTTATTGTGCACGTGTCATAGACCAATGGATTTTGAATACAGATAACAGTACAGATAACTCATGTGCTCACTAACAAACAAGCACGTCAGTGGTTGCAGCGGCAGCTAACACACAATTATTAGGGACCCTGTTTTTTCGCGAAAAGAATTTTGCCCCAGTTTGTTTCAGTGCCTGTGCAATTGTGCTTCATGGTTATTGGCAGCATGTCCGTGGGAAAAGCCGTATCTCATTTGACTGAGCCAATTACAAAAACTTTCCTGAAACACCACACGTCTGTGATTTGACGGTAGAATCTCAAGGCTCGTGACAGTTAAAATATCCAATCGCTGACCACGAAGCAGAACTGCAGATGTGCACGTAAGGCACGGAAACAAACTGCGGCAAAATTCTTTTCGCTAAAAGCAAGGGTCCCTAACAATTATGTATAATTCTCGTCAACTGAAAACCTGCGTAACAACCACCCACCGGTTGTTAGTGAATACAGCTAGATATCTAGTTTATCAGTTTTGCACTTTGGGACGCTCAAGAGGGGAAAAAATAGTAATTTTATATTTTTTATGGAACAGTGTTAGTTTTCTAGACGATACTTAGGATTACACTATCATCTTACAAAAAATAGCTCTGTCAGTTTTTTCATAGTAGCAATTTAAAGTCAAAATTTCCATTTTTTTATTTCATACACCCCCCGAAAACCAATCGACATAATGAAATGAAATAATTCACAATGAAAGTAGCCTACATGTCACTGGCTAGGGCGTTACATGTATAAAAACCCAACACGGAATATTTTATAGTGAAAAAATTTCCAAATTTCAGAAATGTATTTTAAAAACGTACCATTGTTTGAATAGGTTTATATATACGCAACGCCCTAGCCAGTGAGATGTACTATGACCTCATATCTCAACACGCATACAGGAACAGCTGATTGTAGTCCGCCATGTTGTTATGTGAATAAATAAAGGCTGCATTCCGTGACTGCTGAATTCACTAAGATTACCAACGGTAACGGGACAGTTTTAGTGGTCAGTGAAAATTGTATTTGTCTCAGTGAGAACGATAGGCAGTACTGTAACGCAACATGTAGTTAATACAAACAATCAAATATTAACTGATATGACTGAACCAATTTAGTTTAAACAGATTTGATTCAATCGTATTACCGTATATACAAACACGTGGGTAGCTTACAAGTGCATGGTCGTTCTAACCTTTCTATAAATAAGTATGTATATCTACATATGCATACATATGATTATATTGACGTTGTCTTACTTTATTTATCTTTTTTGCATCTGCCCCGCCACAAAAAACCTTAATTATCTCCAACCTTCGTAGCAACAATGAGTTCTTCACTCATCTTTAAAACATCCGCCATAACGTATTTCACTAACGCTACTCCTCCGCAGCTTCAGTCATCTCAGTACTCATATAGCCACTCACAAAGTGCTCACACAAAATCTTGCGGAAACAACTTTTAGTAGTATCAGCAGTTTCGGAACTGCTGCAGACGCTCTGAGATTACTGAATCTTTAAAATCGTCAGCAGTAACGGAACACGGCCAAAGGATGCTTGACCTCAGGTACAGGCTACGAATGCTTCATCTGTGTTTTTCTCTCATCTCTGTACACACACGACTACAGTCTGGCAAACATTGTTATATGAGGGAAGGTGGTGGGAGAAGGAAGTTTAGTGGTGGGTGTTGAGTCCTCAAAGGCCGGGTGGAGATTGTCCGGCGTCTGGGCGTCCTGCTCGCTTCGTTAGCGTCCCACGCCGCCGCTGCCAGCGACAAAGCATAGAGGTACGGCGTCCAGCGCTTGGGTAATTGCCCGAGCGACAGGAAACGCTCGGCTGGGCCGCGGGGTCCCCCCCCCCTCCCTCCCGAATGCTCGGTGGCCGTAATTGATTTCACGTTAATGGACGTCGCGGGAAATATATCTGCGATAAAAACACAACCCCCCATCCCACATTTTCCTACGCCTCCCAGGCTACATCGCTTCACGCGTGACGCAACAAAATTGCGTGCTCATTAGCGCAGGGCCTCCACGGACCGATGTGCGGGGTGGTGTTTTATGCTGCAATTTGATAGAGAAGAGAGAGGGAGGGTTTGCGTTCCTGCTGTGACGTCATGACTGATGACACAAAACACGCACCCGTAACAGCAATGCAGTGCCCAGACCTGGAACCCATCACTAGGGACTTGTAAAATTCACGTTATTTTCTGCCATCATCTGATGGCCGATACTGACATGCCCTACAGCAGGAATATGTTTATGACTAGAGCCCACGATTTTTGGTGAAAAGAATTCTGCAACAATTTGTTTCAATACCTTGTGTGCACAAATGCAGCTCTGCTTCTTGAGTATTGGCAGAATGTAGGCGTGGCTCATTTGACTAGTGCCAGCAGGGACAAGGTTACTACGACACCACACGTCTATGATTTGCGGGTAAAACCCCGAGACGCTGAGAATTTACAACAGCCAATCGCTGACCACGAAGCAGAGCTGCATATGTGCACATGAGGCATTGAAACAAATTGTTGCAGAATTCTTTTCACCAAAAATCGTGGGTTCTATTTATGGCCAATAGTTAGAAGTCATATGGCTCTTAGTTAAGTGGTCACACATGCAACTGACATCACGTAGACACTCGCGAACAGTGGAATCAGTGGCGGATCCAGCTCAAGTATTTTTTAGGTGGGGGAATTCTTGAAACCTACACCCCGAGTCAGAAATGGGGGTCCAGGGGCTGTGGATGTTAAAGCGTTTAAAATGCGACAGCTAAAAGCTTGAATATAACACTTTAATTCTGCAGCGCATTTACTGTTATATTGAGAATAGTTACAATACACTGAGCTTAAACGTACAATTGTTTATATTATATGTGCGCAATAAAGTTTAATTCAATGAGTTATGAAGTACTGTACTGTTGTGGACATACGTCACTGCAAAATTATGTTGTCTCAGGAATCTTAGAATGAGACTAAGAAAACAAAAAAACAAACAGATGAAAAAAAAAAAAAAACAAAAAAACAAGCCTAGTACGGCTGTAGTCAACACATCCAATGAGTTATATTTTAGTATACGTAATTGCTTGGTAAGTGAACACTCATGAAATTTGCCTGGAAAAATATCTCTGAAATAATGACATGAATGTGAAGAAAATAACTAAATAAAACTCAGTCATGCAGTTACATTTGAATACAATTGAGAAAATTTATTTGCCGAATTAAACTTTTATCAACAAGTGTTTGCTCAAAAAACATTTGTTCGTTTATTTATCTGTGATTTATAAATGTAATAATTTCCCCAACGTTTGAATATGAGTGCAGAAAGGGAGAGACTAACGAACCTTGTAACGGCTCTGCACGAACTATCTTCTCGCAAATGAACAGTATTGTGAGCAAACTCTGATAAGGCAATTTGCAACTTCGACTCGCACATGAGCGCTATGTGTGAAATACGGTGGGGCAGCGCGGCGCACGTGACGCTAAATAAATTCGGTGGGGTAGCTTGTTGAGGGCAGGTTGTAGTTCGGAGTGACCTCTCGACCCTGTCCTCATTAGTCACGTGTCGCGAGGTGGGAACGTGTAAACACAAGCACACATCGCCGCCCTCTCTTCTGATGCCGTCGCCCCCGGCGTGAATACCAACCACTCGTGGGGTCTTTGCCCCTCTGTCTAGGATCCAGTGTAGGTGCTGGACTCTTCTGGCATTTTCTAAAAGTCACCTGGGTAGGGAAAGTTTTTACTCTGATATTCTGAATTCAGCTGAACAGTGTCGAATATATGTATCAAATTTTATACTCTCATATAACCATCACACACGCACACTATGTATACAGGTTGAGTCGGGAGGAAGGGTACATGCTTTGAGGGGTGATAATACTGGTGATTCTGAACAAAATTTTTATATTAAACATATTCCCTTTTCTTAACCGTTTCAGAGAAACCGAATGAAAACAAGTAACGAGAAATGTGCAGGTGACGATAAATCACAATACTGTTATCGTACGTTTTGTTTAATTGTGCACATTTCCTCACAAAACATGTTCAAACACTCCACCACCAACTTCAATGCATTTTGCTGCTCTAACAGACAGCTGCTGTGTTGCTGATCTGACCTCATTAGTACATTGCTTTACCTGAGCACAAGCATGGCAAATACGAGCGAGAAGTTCCTCTCTTGTGTCCACCCTGCGCGTGTAGACTTCGCTTTTAAGCCAACCCCACACCGTGTGGAAATGTTCATAATTAAACAAAACATACGATAACAGTATCGTGATTTACCATCATCTACACATTTCTCATTCCTTGTAGTTTCCATTCGGTTTCTCTGAAACGGTTAAGATATGGGCATATGTTTATTAAAAACATTTTGTTCAGAATCACCAGTACTATCATCCCTCAAAGCATGTACCTTTCCTCCCGACTCATCCTGTATAAGTATGTAAATAAATATATATGTCTATATGATGTCCAGCAAGAACTGCATGATAAGCACACCAAACAAATCCTGAAATAAATTGAAGACGAAAAGGTTAGTGGATAAATGTTGTACGATGATATTTTGCTTACGCAATGTGGCAACATAGCACTGTCGTTAGTCCCCGTTTGCGCTCTAAAGACATCTTACTTAATCTTACAATTACTGATTGGCCTGCATATTATGGATGTAGGTTCAAATCCCGAGCAGTCCAAACATTATTTTACGTTTACCTCACGTAACATACGTAAAATAATACTTGAAGTTGGAGCGCAGGAGGGTAACTTGTCCGCGCAGTGTTGCCACACTGTGCACGTCAAATGTCGATCTACAAACTTCTTGCCACTAACATTTTCGTCTCCAATCTAGCCCAGGATTCGCGTTGTGTACTTATTATGCAGTAGTTTCTATACACCCCATTACGTACATATATAAATACACACACATATAAATACCACCTATGAGTTGTCAGGCGCATTTAGACTCCTTAGTCGTTACTTTAAAAATGTCTAAATACTTTGATATGTATTGGTCAAATTTACATAATATTCGAGAGGTACATGTCGCTGCGTACTAACGATTGCCGAAATAAAATTAAATATTTTATACGAGTTAACTAGAAAAAACTAACAAAATGGCGCTTCGCCACTAATCGAGTCATCACTTAGTGAAATCGACGACATGTTTTCTTTGGGTAGACGATATCTAAACCAAGCAGAAAACAGACGTCAATACACGCAAAAACACCAGCGTTAATGCAGCTGGCTACTCACATGTGATACATCCTGTGTGTGTGTATATATACACATCTATATATGCACTGTAAACCATTTGGAAATTGATGACATCTATATATATATATATATATATATATATATATATATATATATATATATATATATATATATATAGACATGTAAGGAAATTAATAATGTAAGGTAAAACTGTCATCCATGTAGTGGCAATATGTGCATGTGCTCAAAGGGAAGCGGTACTCTAGGAAATAACTACACACAGCGGGGAATATCTGTTGAACCATTAATCCTGGATACTGAATGAACACTACAGGATTGAATTAACGGGAAACTTGTGTTATCCATTTTTATCTACGCATTACAGTTTTTAGTAACTGTTTCTGAATTACGTAAGCAGGAATTTCATAACGTGGTACATTTTGATTCATATAATTGCTTTCAAAATTTTCAGAAACTTAAAGTCTGAAGTATTTGCCATAAGAAGCTGTCACAGATTTTACGGATCTTTTTAGTATAGTTTAATGCTGCTCGAGTACTAGACATAATTACGTAGGCCATTATCATGAGGAATAATCGATGCTTAACTAAGAAAGTTGGTCAATGTTTCCAAAACAACTGCTCTGCTCGTTTTTCCACATTTAATCTCCGTAGAGATCGCCGAATTATGTTTTGGGGCTTTTGTGATTTTAAACTCGTGATTTGAAACTCATAAGTTCTTAAATTTTTTTTCTTAGTAGGAGAAATGTCCAGGACGATAAATAATTTGTTTCTGTACACCTTTAACATCTTTATCGTCGAATGTGCTCTGTGTATTAAACATTCAGTGGTAACCTTTTATTTTACAGCTCCGCACTAAACATCAATGTGTATTATACGAAGGGATAGATCCAGTTAATCCTTAAAATATTACAATTTCTTGATGCAGTTTATTAAATGTTTGTTTAGGAAACCCCTTAGGCCACATGTTCCACATTGAAATCCAAATTTTTCCTAGGGAGGACCCCAGAAACAACCTCCCCCCACATTTTCGGCTTGGTGTGTGGGTACATCTACTTTTTAAGGCACGGCCCTCCTTAAAACCCAGAGCTGGATCCACCCCTGTTTGTAGGTACTTAAACTTTTGTAATGAATTGTACCTAAAACTATGCAATGAAGCACCCATTTTCGCCATAATTTTTGCAAGTTAAGGGTGTTCCAGTGTGGAAAAATCGTAATTTTGTATTTGTATAAAATAAGGTTAGTTTTGTAGACATTACTTGACAGTTCATTTTCCTCTTACGAAAAAAAATTAGCTCAGACAGTTTTACCATAGTGGTATTTCAAAGTCGAAATTTGCATATTTTTTACTTCGTACAAAACTTGAAAACCAGTAAACATAATGAAATAGAAAAAAAAATTCATATCAAAACTACATTTGACGGTGTAAGGCTTGATACATACGAAAATCCATTATAAAATATTTTTGTATTTAAAAAAAAAATTGCTAAAAGTAACAAAAAAATTGCAATTAAAAAAAAAAAGAAAATTTTTTGTAATCGGTTTTTACGTTTCAAACAGTAGCTCGGGACGTGCAGTTATAAAGTACATTATTTCATTTAATTAAGTTTATTGGTATTCGAGTTTTGTATGAAGTAAAAATACGCAAATTTTGGCTTTGAAATGTCGTTATGGGAAGACTGTGTACTGTATTATGTTTGTACAAGGAAAATATACTCCCTAGTAACGTGCATAAAACTAACATTGTTTCATACAAGTATAACATTGTAATTTATCCCTACTTCAACACCCTTAAAAGTTAATGGACGGTAGATGTCTTTTTTACGTTTGAGGCACGGAAACAGGGAAGGCGATATGTCGAACATAACACGTCCGTCAAACACCTCATCGCCTATAGGCGCGAAGGACTAAACTAACGGTGTTTTCGTAGAAACAGTTTTTCAATGGAACTTCAAGCGATGGCCCTGTTGTTTTATTTGTGGAAAGTTTGTGGTAATGTACAGTGCAGGTTTCTGTGACTTAGTTTTACGATTCTCCGATTGATATTTTCTCAGCTACAGCAACGCGAAAAAGGTATTTTTGTCGCATTTTAGGATTCTGGGAAGTGGAAATCATTTTTTTAAGATGCGGGCGGCATTTTTAAATTCATAGGGCGACGGTTTGGAGTGTGTCCTCTTTTCGTAGATAAACGCGTTAGAAACATTTTTAAAGTTATACAAGAAAAAATACTTTCCATAGCACGCTATAGCTCGGCTCACGCGTCCGGTCTACTAACCCTTAAGAGGGCGTGGTACATAATTCAACGGTAAAAGCATTAATCTATAACTGTAAGTTTCTTGAAGCCAATTTGCAAAAATTAAACAATAGCAATCCTAGACAATAGTTTTAGCCAACTTTTAAACAAAATTGTTTCTAGTGTTACGAACTTCTGATGCACAATCTCTGACGCCGGAACCTCGTACATTTAACTGCGGCGCAAGAGATCACGCGTAACGAATTAGTAATTCTGGACAATTATTTACACATTAAGTTGACACATACCATTATCTAGGATTGTCATTGAGTATTATAGGTGGTTCTGAATAAAGTGAGCACTCAAAAAAGCCCTGCTGAAGTTCTATTTTCAGCCAATTAGTATCTTTCCGCGCGTAACGGCTAACGACGGGGCGTGTCTAACCTCTCTGGACACGTCACTTGATGTTTGCGCGTGTAAGATAAATTGTGCAGTTGGTATGGATCAATGCAGTTCAATAAAAAAAACATCAATTATATAAAATACGATTATGTTGGTTTTCATTCTGTATTGTTGCATTTAGGAACTATATTGCGTAATTTCGCTGCCAACCATACAAGCAGTAAGGGAACTATGTGTAGTGTTGAATTATGTGCAGTAATGGCTAGTGATATTTTTCAAAGATTAAATTTTTAGTGCTCCCTTTATCCCGAATGGCCTATATATCCATAATTGTTTCTAAAATAGCGTAGAAATCAATTGATATTTTCAGTGCTTATTTATCTACCACGCATTTCTTAAGTCTCGGAGATTAGTAACGGACCTAAAATGGGTACACACACGTGTAACACTTTTCGAATGCCACATCTCTCACGAACGTTGAGCAGTTTACGAATACAGTTCAGACTGCCGAAGATCTGCACACCTTTCGCGGCGTTGTCACGACGACACCTTAACGCTGAGTCTATTTGCATTTAATTCTGTTGCGGTAGCTCTAAGCTCGCTAAAGAGTTTCCAAGAGTGACCAAGGATTGAACTAGGGGCAGCAGCTCCAGGACTTGTCCCACCAGACCGGGCAGTGTTAGTTCGCCACATTCACTTTCTTGTCCCTCCTCGGGGGGTTGAAAGCCGCCTGGGCCAGGACGACGGGGTGTGAGAGAGGAGAGGATGGTCGGTGCTCCAAGTTGGCGGGGAAAATGAGGCCTTGCAAGAAGGTCAGAGCCGAACTCCTCCAGGACCACTACACCCCCACCACACCCTTATTCGCACTTCCAGGCACTTCGCCGCACCCTCACAGAAGACCGTCTCTCTTCGCCAGGATCCACTGGCCACCCACCGCAACACCCAGCCAAGGATGTACGTCGTTTCTGCAAGGAGTAATTAAACCGTCGACCGCACCAACGTGTTGAGACTCTCCGTCGTGTATCTTCCCTGTCACAAGAATATATTCTTCGCCCAAAATTTCAAGGTTTATATTGTACGCTCTTTGTGTGACCTTCCTTACAGTTTTGAATCTTGTCTAAGTACAAAACCATTTTTAAAGCTATTAAAAAAAATTTAAAGAACGCAAAAAGTTTTATGGTGGTCACATTTGTAATTATATTTTACTGAATATTATGTTTTGATATGTATTGTAAAAAAAAATGTTACAGGAACTTACTTAAAACTGTCTTCTGTATTTTCGTTTATTTATTTGAAGAGTATAACCAGTTACACGACCGTCGGTATTCTAAACTTATATAAATGTACTTAAATTTTTATATCAGTGTTGGAGTAGTACAAAACATACAAAAAATTTTTGTGCAACTGTAGCTATACGCAAGTCATTTATTTATTTTTTATTTATTTATTTATTTCGTCTTTCATTTTCTTGGCGAAGTTAAGGCTAATATGCCTTCTCTTACACTTAACCAAATTTAAACAAATATCACATGTACAAAGGTAGCAAAAAATGAGTTAAAATCTAACTAGAAACAATAGAAAATAGTAACTAAGTATATAAAATTGACGTAGTTAAAATAAAATAAGCTGACAGCTGCGACAAAACTTAAATGAAAACTAATCTAAATCCTGGAATATACACTTGCAGCTTACAACATACATTTTCTATAAGTTATTTAACAAACAAGAATGA